>JAULCC010558027.1:0-10601 GCA_032358795.1 Nuttallia obscurata
TGAACTTATGTTAAATTTATGTACAGTATCATTTTGTAGTTTACCAATACCTTTGTGTGAACTAAATTATTATAAATTTTCTTCACTAATATCTTATTTTGAGGATACACCTTTGTTACAATCTTGCTTTGCTCAGTTTCAGCTACGTAAAGTTTTAACCCCGCCCACTTAAACTAAGGTCTCTACAATGTGTCGTAGCACAAGCAAGTCATTAACGCGACAAAGGAAGACGTCTTGTGAGATCCCTAATACTTACAGCTCACTCTCTGGCCATTCCCCTGCCTTTACTTCCCTTGCGGTATAAGCGCCACACTGGTGTAACGAAAATGCGATCTTTATTTTCATTCTTACCAGGTGACAGCGTACATCCCAATAAAATACGTTTTATTTAAATTTTCAATTGCAGTGCGAATCGAATGCATTAAATACGCTTCAATTTGGATTAGTTCTGGATTGACGCTCCACGTTCGTCGATATAGGCAGGCAAAACGACATCGTTTGTTTCTGAAGTGGTAATAATTTGACATGGACTCGGGAAAAGAATGGAAAAGCTGATTGTATAAGCGTCTTCATAACCTGAACACATTGAACAATATTTTCAACGAGCGTCTTGGTGTAATTAAGGGCGTTTGATTAATCACCGGAGAGGCGGTGCGGTACCTACCAGGTAAAAGAAAGAACGGAAACTATATTAATTTGTTCGATGTTAAGTCTAATGATGTTTCAGATTCGACAAAATATCCTACAGACTACAAGGTTACGAGAGATGACAAAATACCGAGGATCCTTGGTGTTTAAAGCAGTAGCGATGCTTGTGACGACTAATCCCCTGGTATAAATAACGCAGAGCGACAATCGTAAGCTGCGTATTGAGAACGAATATAATGAGTGACAAAACTGCATGCATAAAAGGGGGGTTATGGGTTGTCGTAAAGTTAATTCCCAATTTGACACCATAATGTTCCCAGGTGTTCATGTAAAAATTAAGAAGACCGATTGTGACAGTAGGGTTATATAAATTGCCGGTGCAATATCAGGAGATTAGAACTAAACAACAGGCTTCTTATCCTGTTTGGGAGCTGAAGAGATAGTCCCATCGATGTAGAAAAAAGAATAGGATGACGTGTCGTTATGATATTGAAGCCTATGACCTCTAAGTGCATAAAAGTATGGGGTGAACTTGGCAAAAAAATGTATCTGTAATTTCAAAAGTATACAAAAATCATGTTGTTTTATCAAAAACATAGAGCACTTTCACCTGAATATAATACAGTCTACACCAGAGGTTTAAATGGCAATTAACGTCACCAGACTTAAAATGTATTTGTTTTGTGTCTAACAGCAGGAATCTTGAGTTCATTCTTGGTTCCTACGAATGTTTATTACTTGATATATAGGGTCTGCTACTAAAATAAAGTGTCAGTAAGATTGAAGCAACGAAACAAACGAGGACCTTTATAATGGTGTAATAACTTCTGTCCATTCTATCACAACTATCAAAAAAGTTTAAAACCAAATAAATAAATACCACGAACACGAAATACCAAGAACATTACACCAATGTACGTTTTCTTACTTCATCCATTGAAGTCTTCAGATCTGTAACATATTTATAGTGTGTAAAGGCTATGTTAGATTGCATATAGACCGGTGTATTCATCACAGGTGTCTGAACAACGCCCATATGCAGATAAACGATCAAATATGGATTAACTTACCATATAATATTCAAAGTATATGAAGAACTTTTAAACTCGCATCAAAACCATACTCCAAATATCATTTAGAGTAGTCATTTTGTTAAAAGTTAAAGCAATCATACATCAGGATTTTTAATATTATTTTCATATTATATATGGATTTATGATTTATTTGGAATAGTTTATTCGTGATGATGATTTATTGCTATGATGAAAAATAAAGTGTATATAAAGTCTAGAACTACATGATACAATATGTTCTTACTTATGTTTATATTACTTTACTACGAAGTAGCGTTAAATTACAGATACATATCGTAAAACGGACGGTACAGTTGGCAGCAGAAAAACACATTTTAAGAAAAATTGGCCACCTCAGGTTGTCCACCATTATAAGGAACTTAAAGTTGTCTTTCAATCTTTCCAAAATGACAGGTAAATAAGAATATCTTATGCTAATGATATCACGTGATATGCTTTGAGAAATAACAATTACGAAAAACACCTTGTAATTAGACTTTTTAACAAAACAACATTTAATTGTCTACGGTGTTCCAGTATATATGATAAATAATTTATATGTGTCTAATAGATCTGTTGATTACATATATGAATTCCTTTTACCTTTTGTGGGACACGAAGTGAAGTGTCAATAAGAGTTGACCAGTGAAACGGATCAAACTACATGTATTTAACTGTCTATTAGTCAACACATAACTTTATAATTTAAAATTTATCTATGGCTACCTTTCAAGTAATTACTCGTAAAATCTTCAGTTTTGATTCTCCATAATGGTTAATGCTCTCAAATAGGCAATAACTGGTCTTAATATTTACCTCTTTTTGAGGGCTTAAATATAAACAATTGTGATATCAACTTTATTGAACTACCGTTCATCAGACTATAAATCTCCTTTATCCTCTATTGATAGAAAGTTATTGAATCTATTGATCACAAATCTTTCTATAACACTATTGCCTGTCAAATTAAACAGAGTAAACACAATAGATGTAAAATTCTTAATAATGTTTGGACTTGCAAGCCGCCCTAATCCGCGGGTTTAGATAGCCCTTCAGTTGTCATTCGGTGTATCAATAGGAATACTTCAACTTATAAGTTTTAAATTGCTGGCCAATAGTCCTAGATAATTCTCTGCAAATAATTGACCGATCGCATCACGTGCGTTAACAGCACATCGAGATGAGTCTGTAGCATTCGGTGGCTAAATATTTCCCATAACGTGCATACCCCCGCTTTAATCTTTCTGGAATTTATTTTTTAATAAAGCACGTGTTCTTAACTCCAATTCATGAAAATAGCACGGTGGTTATTTAGCAGTGTTTGCGTACGTTGTTCAGCGCCACAGTTTATTTGTTTAGCCGTATAAATCTTGATGACACTCCAGCAGTTTTATGATTAACCATTCCTCAAGCCAATCGCTCGTCTATCACATCGGATCGCTCTGAAATAACTTAATCCACCACGGAAAAGGAGTTCAATTGTCCATCAAACTCGTCACCATGATAAAATGTCAGCTCGCATTTTTATAAATGATTTACGGATACATCCCCATGGATCAACAATGGGTCCCAAAAAGGCTTATATCATCCCAGGGTGGCATTTGTTAATGCCTTTTCACCTGTCAACAGAGGTCAAAATGTCCAGGTTTTTATGGATTTTGGGTGATTCAAGAAGAACAATCTGTGATTGGTCAGTTTTGACTTTACGAAGAAAAGACTGTCCAGTCTGACCAGTGACCACCCGCACTCCAAACAGAGGCTGTTAGTTTTTTACGCAAGGATGTGACAATAGCCTGCAAAGAGTACACAGTAACCGCCTTTCTAAATATCAAACTGTTTCGATATTTCAATAAAGTTTACCTTTGCCTAAAAATTTACTGATTCTTTGTAACTCAAACCCTTCGTTCAAGTACTCTAGTTTTCACTAAAAAAAACACGAAAAAATACAAGCCCGCATCATAACCTGACAAAAAAATGTTTGTGTGGTCACATATTTTGTCACTATTTCTCTTCCAGTATTCTTACTTGAAGTTTTTATGGGTCTATTCATATATCTATTATAAAATGGCCCTTACTTCAACTTCTACACAGCTCAACATCCAAGATAAATCGATTTCTTTATGAAATTACATAATAGCCCATGGAGACCTGTACGATTAAGCTAATACATAGTATGCTATACATTAATGATGAAAAATGATATTATCTTGTTCTCTTATTGTCATTCTATCAAACACTTGTTTCTTTACATGCACGTTAGCCTCTGTCTTGTCATTAGCTGTTACTATATGTACTGAAGCATCTAAATGTTCAAACATGTCATATTCTGAAATAAACTCTAACCTTTACAAAGAACAGGATGAAATCAAAAATCATATACAGTTTATTTAACTTGACTTACTTCAAAAAGTGCTCTTTTGTTTGGACAAATATACTTTTTGAATGAGCCATAAGTCCTATCACTCTTCCACGTCACATATCAACTGTATACTCGTATAAGTCAATTCACATTCGTAAGATCCAGCAGGATAACTGTCTTATTTAGCTAATATACCAGAAAGGCGATAGGGGGATATAAAAACTTTTAGGACTATTCACTTTTTACAAAGCAGTTGATTTAAATGCTATCGCCAACACCTTTTTGCTTAAGCATAAGTATTACGCTGGCAAACCAAAGCTCACAGCGGTGTCAAAACTCAGTGTTTGCATTTATTGACATGAGAGAACTTAAAAAAGGGCGGAAAACCCTAGGACAACAAACAACAACAAAGATAAAGCTCGGCGAAAAAAGGCCTTGGTCCACGGTGTTAAGAGGGGACGCCTACTACTACACTTATATATGCTCACAGGGTCCCTGCTGATACACATCACAATTTATAATACAAATCATTATAATACAACAAACACAAACGCTTGTAAAGTTTGTATAAGGTCATACGGCGGGGCTGTCAAATGTCTCCTTTGAAGAAAGGCAAGCAGTTGGTGGGCAATATTTGCCACTGTTTACTGTCATATGATTCTATTTGTGAAGGTTTCAATACGCTGACCTATCTGCTGGCTTCGAGTGTCATCCAAGTTGCAACTTTGAATTACCGAATTGTCCGCCCAGGTGTTCACTGAAAGCGGGTATCAATGTGCATACCTTGAGGTAGATCACTGGAATGTAGCCACAATTCAATGGGCACATGTGAGTGTTGTGGGGAAGAAATTGATACGTCTGAAAGATTTGGAAAGTTTAAATCTATATTTAAATGCTAATCAGATAGACCATGGATTGATGAGAACACTTGAGATTTGGAGTTGGAACTTAAGAGGGAATTGTTCCATATGTTACTGCTTTGCCTTATATATAGGTTGTGTTAACTTAGATATATTGGAATACCGTAGATTGTTTGGCCTATTCAGATCTCATTTATTACGAATGTGTCGATACCAAAGTTTTATTTCTCATATGATAAATCGTGTGGTTGCAAAGTTGTATACTGGACCAGATAATCGTCATGTTATATACAGTTCTAGCAATAAAAGTTATTTTAACATGGATATAAAACGATCTGCTCTGGAAATGTCGTGCTTTTCCCCCCAATCATTTTTCTGGTCTTTAATTGTTTGCTTCACAGATAGTGCAAGTTAATTCTTGAGTATTCCATTGAACAATTGAACATTGTATTAACAATTTTTATTTTAATACCTACACGATACAATAGTGTAGTAATTGCTAGTTTCTCCGATTTCTTTACGCTCTTTCAACAAGAAACGTATGTACATACATTGTATTAATACAAAAAAGAGACTGAAAAACTTGAACTGTGATCATTTATATTGCGGTATCTTGACAACAAAAAACTGCTTGAATCAAAACAAACTTGTTTTCAATGTGATAGTTTCTGGTACATACAGTTTCAGTTATTTTGGTTGCTGTAGGGATTTCTGCCTCTGGTCATTTTTATCATTTTTAAATTGTAAAATGCTACAGCGACGGTAGCCATTTCACTCCAATTAAGAATCGAGCTTTCAACAATACAAGACAGTGCTGAAATGCATGTTAGAGTTTTCATAGTTTCATTTGAAACTTATAAATAGTTCATCCATAGATTTAAATTCTATCAAAGGTTAACATTTGCAATAGCCTGTAAACTTAAAAATGCTGCTTGTCATGTGTCATTCGTGTTGCAGGTATTTTATTGTGTAAAGTTCTAGCAGCGCTGGCATGGTAGCGCATTTACACACAGATAGGTTTTATTTTTAACTGATTTAACTGAGTTTATTTTTTCAAAAATCATGCTTAAGTCATAAACACATGGTTTAAACTAATTGTCGCACTAAACTCAACATTTAGGATACAACTTCAAAAATTTTAAAAAATTTATTCGAACATTTTCATTCGCAGGTATACTTACTTTAAGTATTCATTTATTTACGTCTCAACCCCATGTATTTCAGTAAAAGAACCGTGCGTCTGACACAGAGTCAATCATCCAAAAAAATACTTTCTTAGAATTTCAAGATACTATAATATCACATATAGTTATCAGTGTTCATGGTAAGTTTTTCTCAAATTTATAATGTATCTATGTAATGTTGAAGCTCAGTTCTACGGTCGAAGCCACTGATCAATTAATTAAGCAACAGTAAAAAATAATATCATCATACAATAGTTAAGAGTTTATTAAGTCCGCAATACATTCAGACTCTTTTAAAAACAGTGTAATTGATTTTGAATAATGATTATCAGCAAGCGGAATTTTACAAGTTTCCTTCGAAGGAAAAGAACAGTGACTAATATAATCCCTGACTTGAGATTATTTCCATGACTTTACTTCCAGCATGTATATATATAAGATATGCAATTTAGAAATAATATGGATATATCTAAAAAAAAATTAAAAAGGAATTGAGAACTATATATGAAATAAAATGTAATTTAAAACAGAAAATGATAACAACATTACTTTAATTTAGAATTGCAAATAAGAAATACAATATGTAATTTAAAAACATCAACCTATGGTCATACATCTCAAATTGTGATTTTATAAGTTATAGTTTGTTAAATTTGCAGTTAAACTCTGTTGTTTTAAACTGGGTATATGACTTTAGAAAAGGTTTATTCGTATATCCAATTAGCTTTACATATTTATTATATGCAAAGGAAAGTGTATTATACTAATGCAATTAAATGAAAACAAAGAACTGCAAATGAGAGAGAAATGAGAGAGAAAATAATCTAAAAAGAAAATTAAATTTTGAACTGGCAATTCAAAGAAACAATGAATAGGAAAATTTAGAACATCAAATGCAAAATGACCTTAAAACTAGAACATTTCATACTGAATCATAAATGTTTCAGCTAAGGACTACAGCATATTAGTGACATATCTTTTTCCTTAACTTATAAATCTGTATTTACGTTTTTGTATGTATAACTTTCCCATATGTAATATTTCAAATTGTGTAAAAGTTAATTGCATTTGCCTTTTTTCCAAAAAATTCAGTTTCATTTAAAACAAATCCATTGAATTTCACTTCTTTGAAATCCATTCACCTTCCTTTTGTTCAAATTGTTCAACTTAAGTTTAATTTCAAACATTTCAATTCCTTTCGGCTCTTTTCAAACGCATGTAGACCTTATCCGAATACTTCCACGATCAACACAGTTTTTGCCTGTCAAACTCGACACAATCTATTAGTATGGAACGAGTCTGTTAAAGTGATATTACTATGGTCAACAGAAGAGCGTGTGAAAACACAGACTGGTCGGAGGGATAAGAAATGGCGGCGATACAACCAAGAAAGATAGATTTATAGTATTCGTCTGTTCGGCTAATAGGTCAACTTAGACTTGGATACTCTATATTTAAAACAAATCAATAATAAGAGGAAATAATTTTAAGTAGAGCTATAACAAGGTCGCTGTGTGCTTATAAAATAATTTTAAAATATGTCTGATCAAAATATAGGACACATATTACAAAATATTATTTTGATTTGCAATTTATCGTGGTCGAACGTCGAAGTTGTGATTTCTTTATTCACAAATTTAATCTCGTACAAATTTCCCAACTCGCCCATAACTAAAAGTCAAAATCAACGTAATCATTAATCAAATTCATACACTGCCAGTAGAATATCCCCGTAATATTAACGAGCTCACGTTCCATTCTTCACTGGGTATAACACAGACATGTCGGATAGCATCATCACATGAAACGCTGTATTCCTTTAGCAGGGATTCGAATCATCAACCCTTTTTGATGACGGGCCAAGTGGCTTCAAGTCAACAACACCAATCCATCACTAACCCACCGAGGCCCCTTATTATCCCAAAACATGGGTTTTGGCAATTCGAGAGAAATGTGTTTGAAGTGTAGACAAACATCAGACACTGCAAAGCACAGTACTTAATCTTAGTTTACACTATTTGCCATATCAAACACAATCTTAAATATATGCATCTATTTGAATCCAATTTCTAATGAATAATCATATCAAAAAGTTTCATATATGAATATTCAGCACTTTGTTTAAAAGTGAATGACGAGGTATCTGAAAAACAAATATGACAACAAAAGCTAAACACTCACCGTCGGGAAAGACTGTCCGCATTTTGAGGTAACTTGTGGACAGTCGGATGATGGAAGCCTTATCGAGCTGACTCGTGATCGCACTCGGTAGTGGCAACATTTTTGCCAACTCGTAAAATTCGGCATTTTCTTTCTCTCGTCGTGTGCGTGCGGCATTTTTGGATTTATCTTTCATGATAGAGAACGGCCTGTTGAAGAAAGTAATGAAATTTAGACATTAGAAATTTCATGATTGATCTTATGTATAACTTATTGCAATAAAGGCAATGCTTTATCACAAAATATTATTACAAGCTTACACGTTAACTTGAAAAACTTTAACTACGGGATCATGATAAAGTATGTGTATACATTTTCTTTGAGGCAATAACTAGTACAACCGCTTATTAGCCATATGCTTTATGCTGTAATTCCAACATTGCTTTACACAGAATATCTTGTTGGAGCGTTGACATTTCTTTGAAAAACATGATATAAAGTAAATAAGTTTGTCTTTTATCAAACAAAATTGTCTCAATATTGTTTCTCATATCATGAAAGAATTAAGGTGCCTCGATCATTATGAACAAAACAACAAAATGCTCAACTATTTATAGTTTAATTTAAATTACTAAGTATGTTTTTAACTCATTAACTTTGGTATTCTGAAACATACAACATAATTTATCTGTTATTTTTTATAACTACATTCGCGTATCGTTTGTCCCTTTTGACGAAGTTTTTGTTTGTTTTGCCTGTTTAGAAGACCGATAGATGCAATTTGTCGTTGCTTCGACAGTATTTCAGCCATATTGCGGCAGAGAACACCTTGTGGAACCGACGACCGACTTCACGCCAACTGGATTCGATCCTCTGTGATGAGGGGCTGAGATTACAGGTCAATGGCCATTACCGCTCCGACACACACCCTTGTGCTTATTAACATTTTGCCAATTTGTATCTGATTAGTTTGTTCATACGTATAAGCAAAAGAGACGAGCCTCGTATTCTTCAAATCTTTACTCATGTTTCCTTAACTATTACACGAGGTATGATACTCCCAAGAAAATAATTATGTACGTTGAAAATTTTCAAATAATGTACTTTATCTTGAACAGAATATTTTGAAATGAAATGCTCAAAACTGAAATGGAGAAAGGAAAATGAATGATAATTGAGACATGTATGATATCAGAAGCCATAAGTATATGGAGATAAGAAATAGCAAGACTAAGTGACCTATTATAATTTTTAGTTGTGTGACTTACTTGATGAGGTGGCTCTGGGGCTCCAAAACCAGGGAAACCAACAACAGGATAGACTATAGCGATAGTGTGTTGGACGGTATTAACTTGACTACGTTATGGAGTTGATAGCGTCTAAACGTGAGCTTTCAGGTATTCTTTTAAAAATACTTGGTTTGATTTTGTCCAGAGGAACAGATACGAGGATTAATTGAGTATGTACTCAAAAGAAAAAGAGCAAATAGTCAATTGTTTAAGAGAGAAAGAGTAACACTTATAATACACAGTTACTTTTGAAACCTTAGAGTATTCACAGGTATTAGTGTATATAAATATAAGGTGGAACTGATACCGTAAAATAAGCAAAAAAGGAGTTTCAGTATTGATGGGCAAATTTATTTACGAAAGATTGCAAGTGAACATTTAGGGAAATGAATCACCAAGTACTCAATAAAACAAAGTAATACTCAATAGATTTTTACTCTTTTAATGATACTCAACACAATAAGAAAAAGGGGCACCTCTCAACTCAGTGAAAAGGTGTATCTCTTACTCAATATGATGTTTGTATCATACATTAGTTTATCATGTTTGCATCAGAATGTGTTTTGTATTTTTGGAAGGAGGAAGTGTGAATGAATGAAAGTATTTAAAAATTATTAAAAGATTCATTATTTGACGTCGGCTACAAAATGCATTGCTATACAATGATTTATAACAATATTATGTAATATAATGTACCAGAATCGCACTGTAGAATCACAACTCTTCTAAGAGAAATATGACGCAAAACGTGTTCATAATGTAATGTAAAACACTTCTGAAAAGCTAAAATCTATGACAAATTACTCAAAACTGTTACCTGATAAGCAAAGAAACGTGAAGTGAGGTTTTCGTAAACACTATTGTAAACTAAAATAAAATAAATAGGCACGGTGTCATTAAAGGTGATGAATTCAATATCACCTTTATGTGTATTTTGCATACGTTTTTATGTTTGTTTGTTTGTTTGATTTACGTCACTTTCTGCCAGCTAGGGCTAATGGACGTCCCAGAGAGAGGAAAGCGGATAC
>JAULCC010558138.1:0-10601 GCA_032358795.1 Nuttallia obscurata
GTCCTGACAGCAAAGGTTTTGAAGTTGTACTGGCAGACATATTTATTTTTTTGGGTTGGCACAAGTACAAAAACGATTGAAGATTTATAAAAAATAAATACCTAATAACGATACTGAAAACAAAAATCAGCAGTTTATATACATGTAACTTACACACAAAAATACTACCAATTCGATCAGTATTTCAAATTTAGTGGAGTTATTTGTCTTAAATAAAAGCCATATATACAAATAATTATAATGTATATAGATAATTTCCAGCAATTTTCTGATAATAAATACTTGATTTCTTTTCTATGACAGAAATAACCTGATTAATATGAAAGCAAAATGTGTAGAATTGTCTGATAACAAATACCTGATTCCATTAAAGAGTCACATATCGACATATCATGTATAGGCTCTTGCAGTCACCTACCTAAATTGAATGCACTTTCATAATCTATATAATTCCCTTCCAATAAAATGCTGGATAATAACAAAGAAATACAAACAACCTCTTATAGTTTTTATTTTCTAAATATATAGCGCAAATCACATTTAGATATGTAACATAATATTCATTTTTACTAATGGATTCATAGCAAATATATATGGTGCAACTATAACGGCATTCTAGTGTTCACGCAACGACGGAAGGGCTATTTTTAGCGATGGAAATACGCCTTTAAGTCACTACTTTGCGTATGAAAATTATATGTATTTAATCACAAATTTGTGTAAATAAATTTTATGAATCGTTTGGTTGCTGGATTTGGGTAGGTTTTCCCTCTAATAGTAGGTAGATTTTGGTATATCTAAGCGGATTTGGATAGATTTGGTTACATTTTGTCTGATCCGGTGTAGTTATACAAAATTTAAAATTGTGCACAATATACGCGTTAATCTAAAATATCTTCACTATTGTACCCAGTTTATTTATGTAGCCCTTTTCATATTATCCTGTTTTTAGTCAGAAAATGAATGTTTACATGTATTTATTGCAACTGAAAAAGGAACTACTTCCTTTCATCGGGCGGTTCAAAGCATCCTAGTTGCATTCTGGGAGGAGCTTGAGCTTCAGCCCATTTTAAAAAACAAGCGGTGACCTAACTGTGCGTTGAGGTGCAATGTACTCAAAACTGTGAAAAAGTGTTCTTTTTATTGTTAAGTCCAGGTTGTGTATAGATATGCTGAAGGGGCGTCGCCGAGGTGGCCCTTATGCAGATTTCTGCTTCACACAGCATGCACGTTTGGGAGGGGCAGTGCAATGTTCGGCATATCATGGTACCACAAAACACCTCTGAAAGTGGTTGAAAGGAGTCTGATTGCTTGGCGATACCTTGGCAAAATCTGTAGACAGTGAGCACACCATAAGGCATACCAGACAGACAGACAGACAGACAGACAGAATATTTTATTTCGACTTATACATAGTACATCGTCAATACAAAATATACATAATTGCCTCAAATATAATTGACAAAACTATTTAAAACTGTTTAAGTACATATGTTTATCTAACTAATATGTTTATCAAATTTGCACGTGTCCGGTGAAGAAGAAGGAGAAGGAGAAAGAAAGAAAAAAAAGAAAGAAAGATAAGCAACTAAATTGTTAAATAAAAAGGTATCTAAATATTTAACATTTTTGTTAACGCTAACTGTCCAGGAAAAAAAGAAAGAAAAATAGAAAGACAAATCTTTCGAGGCGAGAATGTAACTTTTACGTACAATATTGTAAAGTTAGATAAAAAATACCATTCTTCGAGATCACCGTGACGTCACGTGATTTCAGCAGGTCAGTATGGAACGCAGCAACAAAACAAGGTAAAACTATCACACGCAATGCAGATTCAACCACATGGCATGACGAGTCGTATAACGTCATACATAATGATAAAAACTTTACATGTATTACACGTGTAGTTACATATATATATAATAAAATTTTCACACACCAGGGTTAAACTATTACACGTAATATTGATTCAGTCAAATATCGAGGTGAAACCGTCACATGTTATGATAATACTGTCATATGTCATGAAAATACCGTCATATGCAATGAAAATGCAGTCACAAGAATGAAAACACAGTCACGTGTAATGAAACTACCGTCAAATATAATAGTACCGTCACATGTAATGAAACTACCCTCACATATCAAGGTACCGTCACATTTAATGCGGTAACGACTGCACGTCAAGTTGTAACGTCAAATAAGACAGTTGCGGCGTTCCCTTGAACAGTGCTAGGCTACATTCAGCTAGAATACGCCTGTCGGGCGGCGAGTGTACAACGGGCTCATCAAATGTGAATGTAAAGAAAGACAACTCTGTGGACGAGATTGAAACAACTACGCACAGTTAATGAATGCAGGCACTCACAGATGAGTGTGTAGATATCCCACAATACAGGATTCAGAATTTCACCCGCAGCATTACTCTGTGGAAGACGAAACACACATGTTACTGAGTTTTGTGAACTTACAATTTCTCTTTTCGTCATTTAGGTTTTAAAATTCAGCTCTAATGCAAAACGACAACAAAAGTAACAGCAACATTGTTTCTGTACAATGGTTTTGTTGTAAGCCCCTGAACATTCTTATTTTATCTTATCTAGTTTTTATATATTCTATTTCCGTTTTGACATCCAAAGAATAGAACAAAATTAGTTTATTTCATGGTACGATTTAGTCAAAGCATGCTATCTGACGTACACAATCAATATTACTGATAAAATGCATCATAATTAGCGCAAGTTCAGCGTGTTATCGTTTGAAATTGCGCGGTTGCATAACGAACCAAGAAAATATCTTTCAGTAGAATATATATATAAATAATATAAAATATTAGCACATGGGAATTTTAAAACGGTATTGTAACAATATGAAAATGATAATTATGCCTCGCAACGAATAAGTTTTTCTTGACAATTTACATGTCCGTAAGCATAGTAATATGATAAACATTATGTGGCCGACTATCACAATGTATACTTAATACATGCTGCTTATATTGCAAAACTTTGTATCTAAGTTTAGTAGCATTCAAAAATGAAATAAACATAAAAAGTAATAACAATTCTAGTGCAAAAGTCGAATCACTAATTATTTTTCTTTCTTACAGGCACTTGTATAGTACTTACATATTGGTTTACTTTTTATCAATAAAAGAAAGACCCCTGCATAATGTCATAAAAAGAAGGTGTAGATTCTACAGTACATCCGGGAATTTTATATATACGATTAACTTGTGTCGTTTGTAAGTTTTGAAGCTTAAAAATACATTGTCATAATTTCTTAACTACTTCCTCAAGTTTCAAAACATTTGGATTTTTCCAATAAAAATTTATTTGGAACACTTTTCCTAGTATTATGATATAAAGTGCATTTGAATAAAAAGTGAAATTCATCTTCTATTCTGTTATATATGGAACATTTCCCTATGCTAAACGGAGTTGCATGTGGTTCTTTCTTATATCGCCCTGTTTCAAATGATAATCTATGAGAAGAAAGTATTACCTTTGTTATGGCTCTTTTGTATTAGGAATTGTGATTAAATTCAAGTAATTTTAAGACCGAAATCTGAAAAAGGTAATAAATCTTGCTAAGGGGGAAACTCTGGGCGTCCAATTTTGAATGAAATTGTCACTGATTCGTTGTTTAAAAACAGATAAAAACAGTTCATTGTTACCTACTCCCTGATTACACAAAACTTCATGCAATCCTAAATTTAGATAGGAGATATTTTAACTAAACCTGTCAAGTTTGATCTACGTTAATGAAGTTTAATATCTTTTAACAATGTTTCATAAGAAGTTTCAATTTATTTTCTATCATTGCTTTGAACAAGTTTAGTTCAGTATTTTATAATTCTAAAATGCCTGCTTTGTTGTAATGAATATCGTTCTAGTTCGCCATTTGGCTGCAATGTTTTACATGTAGAAGCTTTTGCAAAATTGCATAATATGAATCTTTTCAATAGTATCAGCTTCACAAAAGCGGCGCAGTGGCGTAGGGGATATGGTGTCCGCCTTGCGTTCAGGAGGTTGCGGGTTCGAGCCACGAAGGGGGCCTTTCTCCTGACCTTCGTTTGTTGACACCAAGTACTGGTTCTACCCAGGAAACGGACCCGAAAGTGTTTCTACAAGCCATAGGCTTTCAACAGAATCGAGCTAAAATAATTAAGTTTAAACTACATGTAAACTAAACTAAAAAAACTTCACAAAAGCCAAAAACTGCACTGTCATAATTCAAAAACGGTGAAATCAATTTATCAAACAAATTAAGTTGATGCTTAACTGGTACATTTACAAGTTTAAAAAAACCGCTTTTTGAGCCTGCCTAACAAGAGTTATATTTTAAATCTTTTAACTGTCGATTGCCATTTAACGCTGTAAGATACTAAAACATTCAAAGCCTTATGTAAACATTCAACTGTGTTAGCTAGGAAACTGATATCATCCGTATACATTAAAAGAAAACTTTAACCATGTTCATATGTATTTCCTTACCCCCTTGATATAAATTCTTGTCCAAAAACATAACGTAGATTGGAAATAAAAATGGGGAAAGACACACACCTTGTCTGACTCCTTAATTTGTGAATTCTTTGTTTAAAAAATTATCATTCTTTAATTCTGATTTTATATAAACATGCTTTATTTTGGTTTTATTTTGTTATGACAGGCTCTACCATTCACCGATCGTCGTCTATTATCCTGACGAAGCGATGTCATTACCGGACATCTGTTTGAGTGCATTTTGTCCCCGAATAAATGTCGTCTACTTCAATTTTTAAACATTTCATTTTTTAAACATAAAAATGTCAGAAAGATTTCCGTTCTCGGTGTTTTGTTTTAGTTCAGCTCTTCCATTTATTTAGATAACACTTCAGATACATCCCGTCATATTTACTCAACGTTTTCAACGTTGACTAAAAAGTAGAATGCACGAGATTTTCGGGTTTTTAAATGACTGGCTTTACTTCAACAAAACACATATTGTCCTTGGCACTCCGTCCATATTTCGGGGATTTCCCTAGCGTTTCAACGGTTTACGAGCCGAGTATTTTCCGTTACACCACGATGTTTACCGAATCTGAATTGAGATTCGGTAAACATCGTGGTGTAACGGAAAATATCAAAGCTGTCGGACAATAATGCAAATTATAGCTTAACGTCGTAGATTTTGTTTTCTGTTTTGCCCAGTGACTAATGATACGGACACCATGGAGAATATTAAGTTGAAATATTGACTATATAACCATTTTTTTAAAACTAGAATTATCTTATCGTGATGTGATATTGACATGTAATTATTTATAAAAAAAAGTTTTTCACTTGCTTATTTTACTTGCAGTCCACCAGATGTAACTCACCGTGAAAAGAGCACAGTACACCAGTTTATCTTTTAAACAACTATTTCATGATATAGAAAATAAAATATGAATCATAATAGAAAGTAGATAAGCATATGATATCTGTTAATACTAATTGATTTAAAGAAAGATACCATGCTGCCTTATCATTTTCCGAATTAGTCGTATGGCCACTTGGATAACAGAAGAGAGGGAGATACCTTCCTGTTGGCTGATCCTTATGAAAGAAATTAAATCCATGTACAACACCTCTAACCATTTTAAGTTATTATAAGAATGAGTTGGAAATAGGCAGCTCTAAATATCTTCAGCAACCCCCAGTCATAAATGTGCAATTCGATGTTCAACTTCAAATCGGACCTCCGTTTGCACATGACTTTTGGAAAACCCTGAGAAATATCCCTTTAAAACCCCAATATCGCGTGGTTACATGTCAGATAAACGGAAGATAACGCAGTTAAAAAAACGGAAGTAGTGTAGATTTGATGATAGAGGAACAATGCGTTACACAAAAAACATTGTCTGTCTAATAAAGTGCTAAAGACTGATATGTGGACTTTAAATTGAACTGAAAACGTAAGTAAGGTTACAATTGCCTCAGGCATAGGCTGATTTAGTTAGATCTTTTTCTAGAATTGCTAACTATGACCAACATGGTTGATGCATTCAAAATGACAATATACATGCTGATGCTTTCAAATGATTTCGGGTTTACACGTCTGTTAGGGCCCACAAATGTAACTGAGCTGCTACAAATGTTACTGCGCGGGTAATTGTTCGCGAAAAGACTGGACACAAATGTTACTTATCGCCCATATATGCAGCTGCTGAGGACAAAATTTGTAGCTGCTGAGGAAAAAACTTTAGCTGCATATCGTATGTTGTTTAAAACACTTACAGTATCACAACTACTTATAGTGCTATTGATTTTACTACTGCTGCATTATCGGATCATCGCTATAAGCATCACCACCACCACCAGCAACATCATTGTAACTTTCATAATCATCCACATCATTATCGTCATCAATATCGTTATCATCAGTTTTGTAACGAGGCTTTCAAATTTTGATCACAGATGGGTCTGGTACTGTTTACTGATTGTGACCTTTTTTGGTATATAAATCATGATTTTACGTGTTTGTTTTTATCGATGTTTGCTAATAGTGGCTATTTTACGGGGAAGGGGGACAGCATCATGGAATTAGGTGTTTTCTGGTAGATTTTGATTGGCGTTATGCTCGTAATCAATCTTTAAGTTTCGTTCTATTTTTCTTTTTCTGAATTAGTACTTGTAATACAGATGTATGACTTTCAAACTTGGATTACTGATACATCAAGTGCTCTACTACATCATATATGCTGGCCTTTTGTGGATTGGCCAAATCATATATATTTTATTTGCATTGATTTTAGCTTGTGTAAAGAAATGATTTATGCTGCATATAATAATCGTAGGTAATATTTAGGGCTAAAACATGATGTATGTGTTTTTGGTGAATTTTGATAATTATGTATTTAACTCAGATTTTATTCAAAGGTATATCTTTTGCCCTTCTACATGGTTTGTGCTGAATATATGATGGTTGCGACCTTTTGGGGGAATAAAGCATGTTTGTGGTGGATTTTGAGAATTAATCATAGCATATTCTTTGTTGGTTACATCGATTTCAAATTGTGCAGAGATATTTGAAAACATGCAGTACTTTACCATTTCAGATTGGTTTTGATGTCAAACATTTGGATAAAAAATATAAAATTGCCTTTTAAATTAAAAATTAAAAAATACTTATAGTACATCTAATACTCGTCATCACATTGTAATATGAAATTAATGTTACCTTTAGTTGGACAAAACACATGAATGTCAGTGGATTGAGGTGGAATTTGAGAATTAGACATAGGTTCTTTTGTTCTCTTACACTGAATATTAACCTCTCACTATTTTATCAAATATTGTTCAAAAGTTTTTGGTCATATATTTGAAATTTTCTGTCATAACATTTTTTTTTTTATAGTTTTTGACTTTAGATTTAAGCAACTGCAGTAAGCTCATTGTTAACGTAACAAGCTATTGATTGGATCATATTTGATTTTCAAAATGAGAAATTGAAATGTTAAATTTCAAAATATGTTATTGTAAATTCAACGTTTTGAAATGGTAAATAAACTAGATAATCTTAAAAATCTAAA
The DNA here is from genome assembly GCA_032358795.1 of Nuttallia obscurata. NCBI lineage: Eukaryota > Metazoa > Mollusca > Bivalvia > Cardiida > Psammobiidae > Nuttallia > Nuttallia obscurata. The sequence continues at coordinate 7,556 of JAULCC010558138.1, forward strand.
CAAAAAACCTATTACATATAAAAAATGCAGATGTTAGAATTTCAAATTTTAAAAAACGGTCAAGATAACTAAATTTAAGTTTTATAGAACAAAAAAGAACTTAAAATTTTGAGATATTTATGAAAGACTAATGTATGGTAATGGGCGGCTAAAGCCGTATTCTCACATTAAAGAATCGGTTCATGACCGCTTATTTAATGTACTTTTAATTTTAAAAAAACAGTTGTTTGTTTGTTTTTAAAATAATGATAATCGTATATGTGTTTCCCCCTGATAAGGGCTAACTGCCGAAAGTGCTCAGGTGTTTAAATTTAACTGTTTGGCTCTGTTTTGTTGACTTTACTCTAATATATATATCTTCGGAGTTTTTCTTGCTACAGAAGCCAAATTTTAGAGATTTTAGAGCAAAATAGATGGGTGGATGATAGTTTGATATACATGTATAACATGCCATACGAAATAAAACGACATGTATATTTAGAAACATTCCATTTACTCTGACCCATAAATGTGAAAACCATGGTTAAGTTCAATCACCTGATGGTGTAGTGTACAGGAGAAACAGTTCTCACGTGAAAAGATACAATGAATCTGTAAAACTAGACAGTGTGTCCCAAAGGTCGAACCCAAGATACAAACGCCCGAAAAAGACAGGACTTTTCACTGACGTAGATTGTTTTCCTTAGCAGAAGGTCATTATCTTGTAGTCGGTTGATAATTTCAACAGCGTAATCTGTATGATCATGACACTTCTACGTTGATATCACACGTTTGCTAACAATGTTCTTGATTATGTAAGCACATGTAACCATTTGGTATGATTTATGTAAATGAGTTACGACTGTAACTGAATGTCAGGTTTTGAACTCTTTCAGAAAAGTTGTTTTTGCATTTTACTGTTTTTTTTTTTTCGTATTTTAGTCATACCCTATTCATAATACACGTGACACAAACAATCGACTGTCATTTTGATAATACAAGTAAAAACTGCAATGACAATTAGCAATGTGGGTGTTAGTTGTCAAAATGCTGGGGTATTTAATTTCACATGTTCGGACGCTGGTTCGGTTTACATGCTTACTTTTTAATGATCCAGGATTTGAAATAACATAATATTTGTTCGGTTTTCGGAATTCGGAGGAGCCGATTTTAGGAATTTTGTTCGAAACAGAACAAAGAACAGACGATTCGGGACCATGAAATTCTTTCGTTGTTTTTAACTTAAAGAATTCCAGAGCTAATCTTTATGAATTTTGTTCTATAAATAACAAAGAATAGACCATGAAATTCGTTCGTTTTTATTATTGTAGAGAATTCTGGTTTTCGGTAGTTACATTGTATATGTAGTTTGCTCTTTCACTGATTACGTCTTTTTTATGTTTTGGTGAAGAGATTTTGAAGTTTTTAAAGAGTTGGCCATTTACAGTAGTAGAGTTTGAGGTATTTATGTCGAAGTGGAACTCATTTCCATCATATTCAAACTGCAATTTAAACATTTTTTTTTTTATCTAGTAACATTTGTTTAGAGACCGGTTTCGATATCAAAATTATGGGATGAAGTTTCATGTCATACCAGTGCAATTCGAAATTTGTTTTCCTCTATAAAGTCAAAATATGCTTCTAATTTTAAGCTATGTTAAATTAAAATGGAAGATTGTTATCTACATGAACTATTGACGTTTGTGTACCAGGTTTTGTTTACATATTTCGAATATACTGTTTTAATGGATGTAAAACATTTGTGAATAACTGAATTATTTAATTCGGGTGGTGGAAGTTTCAATTGATTGCAGAATGTGATAGGCCCAGTTAGATCCGTTGTAAGAGTTATTTTGATCGGCGTCAATTTTGAGAAAATATTTTTTTTCTGTCAATAACGTGAACCCTTCTATTTCGGTTACATAAAGAAATAAATACAGATCTACAAATATATCTGTCACGTGAACGATACAATATACAATTCCATGTAGTAATCAAAAGACGTAACATCCGTTTTTTTTCGATATAATGAAAAACACATTTATGAAAGGAAAACATACAAACGTAAGAGAATGGGCTCAATTTAATTATAATAACACGTTTACACATTTAAGTACAGTATTTTAATAACAAATGCTTCATATACATACTTTGAACTTTAAGAATTTCATCAGATTTGTTAGAACTAAATGGTTTGTCAGAATTTATCAGTTTTATCCAACATATTTCATTCAACAAAATGTTAAATTTAGAACAAGATAATTTTATGTATGGAAACATCCTGACACTGCATATTTGACCTATTTTCTGAGAATCAGATATACGAGTTATGTGAATTGTGGTTGGAAAACATAATTGATAATGGTTTGAATGGTATTTATGTTGTGTGATATGGCTTGCAATTGCACCACGTTGACGTTGGCGTAACGTCATAACATTTACTGTATAAGGGCGACGTGCTCTAAACAGGCGATTTTGAGTCCGCAACCTATTGCGTATTGTCTGTGGAGTGACATTCAAATAACGTATTGTCGATGTTGTAGGTCTAAACATATTACGCTAACGACGTAGGACAATGACATGGTCGTTCCGCTGGCTACATGTTCTTCGTCTACCTGACCTAGGACGTTCATGCACATAACCAGTCTCCCTCAAACGTCTGACTTATTCCTAAATTATATTTCTGCTGCCGTTTAATGCCCTTCTGACTTCTAAAACAGACACACCTGCGTGGAGCATTCCGATTGCTCGGGTGTTCTCTCTACCTCTGATAGCATAGGCATATTTTTTCTTAGTTTACTATCGGTGTAGCAAAGCTTAAAAGTGACAGCTTGTTTGTTTGTTTAGAAATTAACGTCTCTTTAACAGTATTTCAGTTATATATCGACGTTAAGCTCATTGCAGGTGGATGAAGACCCCGGGGGACTTCTGTACACTATTTCAGGCACAGAGTGCACCCGGGTAGAACCACCAACCTTCCGCAAGCCAGCTGGATGGCTTCCTCACTTGAAAAATCCGTAGTGCCCAGACCGGGATTCGAACCCACAGCGGTGAGGGTCTGAGAGAT
>JAULCC010558471.1:0-10600 GCA_032358795.1 Nuttallia obscurata
TGCTTTATGTCTTTAAAGGCCACATTAAACCTTTATTATCGTCAACCTTATATCGCGTGTGTGATCAGATTTATTTTCAAATTTAAGTTATCTATTGGAAGTCCTGTGTGGCTTCGCCGTGTTCCTGGCTTTGGCAAAAAATTGTCCATTACTTACCCCGGCATTATTGTAATAGTCGACTTAAAATGGGTTTGACGAATGGAGTTTTTGCATTCCAGTTTCTCAAGCAGTCAAAAGGTTCTCGATCCATGCCTCATGCTTTTGAATCTCGATATAAATGAGGTGGGGCTCCAGAAATTGAGTTTGTACCTGTGTTGCGGTGCCAACCTCAATTCACTCACTGTTTATTGTCATGTGAATTTTACGTGCGAATTCGATTGTTATTTCGTCGGTTTACACGTAAGAAATGGCAGTGCTGTCATGAACATAAAACCTTCGCATTAAGTTCGGATCTGTCATACACAAGTATCTCTAACAGCACACCAGGCGCGTTTCACTTACGTGCAAACGCAAAGAAATGGGTAAGAGTTTATCGTTTCACTAACGTGCTTACACTTAGGAAATACGTAAGAATTAACAGTTTCACTTATGTGCTTACGCAGAAGAAATACGTAAGAATTAAACATTTCACTTATGTGCTTACGCAAAGGAAATACGTAAGAATTAATCATTTCACTTATGTGCTTACTCAGAAGAAATACGTCAGAATCAACCGTTTCACTAACGTCAGCTGTATGCGTTTTATCATGGTATATGGACACGTGATAAACGACTCTATCTCTCCCTCTCTCCCTTTATATTGTGTTTCTTACACATACTGTCTTTTGACCGAACCATGCTTAGACCTGTACCGCTATGAAAATATATTCACTGAATAGGTATACCATATAATAAAATCAACAAATTATCTGACAAAAATACTAGTCCATTTTTATTAACAGAACTGTTCCAAAAGAAATAGATTTAACAGATATTTTTAAATGTTTTCTGCTAATGTCATTTGGTCGAGATAATAAACATGGCGAAAACCATAAATACCGTATATGTGTACTGCTATCAACTAATGAAACCATAATGAAATAATACGCTTTGTACAGATATGTGTGATGATATTCCAGACGGACGCCCTACATAAAATTTAAAAAATGAATAAATTCTTAGACATTATAGTGATCTGATTTTTTAAAATCTTTTTCTCTCTCTACCGTTCCCTCCCTTTGTATATCACTATATCATTCTCTATCTCCAAAATAGGCCTGGTATCCAAGAATGTGCGTATGCGGGCACGGGTGTGTGACAATCTTCGGTCATTTTATTGTACTTATGTTGAGCATGTTTTGGTGTGCAAATAAGAATTATAAAATTAATGCACAATACAATTTCAATTAAGACTTAATGACGTCCACCATTTAGTTAATAATGTCAGTCTTGTATATTTGTAAACACCGTAAATACAATTTATAACTCTAATTCAAGAACCCTATTAACAGCATTAGATTGATGTCTCCCTCACCCCCATCAAAGCAATAAGAAACACACATTTTCTTATTTTGTCTGTCTTTTTGTTTGTTCATGACCAAATGCATTGAAAAATATTCGGGTGTTTTCAAGTTGCATTATGCTAGTATTTCTAAGAAGAGGCGTGTTCTGTTTGGTTTGATACACTACTGTATGTTCACTGTTCTAGATATAATACCCTCTGTGGTTATTGTTTGTTTAAAGATTGATCATTCGATATGATTCGAGCTTAATAATCACGTGAGGTGGCACAAACAACGTTAAACAAAACCCAGAATGAATAATTCGAAAGACGTCTTACATAATAAACTATGCCTGATGTTCAAGTTAACAAAAATAACTATTGGAAAACCAGATTTGTGTTGTTGTTGAATGAGTCAGTTTACTTCCTGCTGATATTTATAACTACGTATATTGCTCATCCGTGACAAAATATCGGGGTTTTCCGTAGGTTGTATAATTAACCAAGAAAGGATTCTATGTTCAACATTTTTTTTTTGTAGTTTAGGATGGACATTAATCCTTTAAATAAGCAAGCAAGCATATACCAAACACATACCTAACCAGGGCATAGAAGCAGCGGAATCAGAGGAAAACTTCATGCAATAAGAACTGTAAGTAAAGTTTCTTATTCTATTCGGCGTCATAGATATTTTCATTTGCAAACAAAACTTAGCATTGGCTTTCTTTTGTAATGTATCAACATATTTGTCAAACAATTGTTATATCCTTTGTTCTATATTTTGTGATTTAATTTGTAACTTTGACTATCTCTGGGTTTCACTATAGAGTTTACGCAGTTTAAGAATAACTGTTTACCGGATTGATAAAATCTAAGAAGATTAATGGTTTTAATAGCGCTCAGCAATCAGCATTCCAGGGTCAACAGCTAAGATAAACTTTTTATAAGTTTAAAAATATTCAAAATGGGTTAAAACAAGTAAAATTTTACAAAAATGAATTCAACTCTAGTTGAAACATTCATGTGTTGTTTAATAATCTTAGAATCTAATAGTTTTCCGAATTTGCGTTCCATTTGTATGAAAAGAGCGCAATGATGAGATCTGTACTTTAGATATACAACTCCCCTTTTATTGACATCTAATGTTGTATATACAATTACAGATAAGCCGAGTGACAAACGTCAAAAACAAAACATCCACACATATGACTATAAAAATGTTATTCGAAACTTATGTTTTGCAAAAACATACATATAACAAACAAACATTTCTCAATATTTTCTACAAATCTTCTAGTCCAACTCCAAGATTGTTCCCGTTATCCACCCTACATGCTAAAAGCTAAAAGTGGTAAATTCGATTTGATTTAAGGGGACTTTAACTAACTTTGCCTCTGTTCTGATATGAATGTTGTGACTTCGAATCTCATGCGAGCCATTCAAGTAAGGGGCGGATCGTAACTAATGTTGTTATAACTTGAGACCCAACCCTTTTGATTTTGTTCATCATATTTTGTATATTATTATATGCTTGTATGACTGTTTACCCATTTAAAATCAATTAAATATGATTAAACATTCAAGTGAGGAAGTAAACCAGCATACTGGCTGAAAGTGAGTGGTTCTATCTAGAAGCACCTGGAGTTTCCCCCATCATAAACAACACCAAAGGTGGCCTTGTAATATGAATATGTTGATGTGACTTAAAACTCTAATGAACGAAAGATAAAATCTGCATTTCCTCTACAATAAGGAAATCCGAATCATCTTTAAAGTTCAGTCACTATTCAGTCACTATTCGTAAATATGTCATCGAAACCAAACGATTCAACACGTGATAAAAATTGCGTAGTTCTACGAACGCGAAAATAATTCTAATGTTTCATAATTACTCTTCAGACGAAGTAGAAACGGCATTTAAGGTCATTGTTACTCAAATTCTTTTTTAATTTCTTTTTGTCTTTTTAACAAGCCGAACTCGAAGCGGATAAGTGATAGCATTAAAAGTTAAATAAATATTGGTTTAAATTATATGTATCAGTAATACTTAAATCTACATTTTGTTGAGCTAAACTTTAATGATCTGAATCTCTTCTTTTGCAGTACATACAAGTTACAACTGACAACAATACAAACAGCTGTCTCCTACGAGATATACAAATAAACAACAGGGAAATTAGATATACAGCAGTTACAATGGTGAAGATGAATAAAGCAGTAATAGCCTTTATGTTTATCGCGTTAGTCATAACAACGAATGAGGCACGTACTAAGCGAATGTGTCGTTTCAATCGGAAATCCGGGGAGTGTGTAGACACTAATGATGCCACAGATGGAGCCACCAAAACCGGAAAATGCGCAAATTCGAACGGAAGCTGCGTTATTTTGATTCGTAGGAACAGAAGGATCAGATGTGTTTGCTATCGGAATGAAATCTTTTGAAGAAACTCATCGAAGGCGTTCATATTTGCAGTATGAAAACGGACGCAAATTTGTAGCCTGAAATAAAGGCAGCAGACTTGAATCTCAGGAAAACTTAGAAATATTCATCAAAGGTGTTCATATTTGCAGTATGACAGCTGACGCAAATTTATAAGATTAAATAAAAGGCAGCAGACTTGAAACTCAGGAAAACTTAATTGTATTGAAAGTGACGGGCATTAGTTTGTACTGTGACAGAAACTAAGACAGAAGGTTAAAAGAGAGGTAGATAGATTAGCGAGTTATGCGGATCGGAGAGAGAGAGAGAGAGCATGCATTTTTTGTTTAGTTTTTTTGTTATTTATGTTTCTTTATCATATGAATACATCTATGACTAAATAAAAAGCTCTATCTTTCACTTCCTATATTTATGTCTGTTAACCCCCAAATAACAAGTATTTCAGGATGCCATCATGGCTTGGCTGGAAGGGAACCAGTCAATTTTCATAAGTATACATTATCCTTTGAAGAATGCTATTACTCTTACGAATAAGAGGTAATTAACAGGTTCATTTCTGTTGGAATACCTGCGCGGATGTAAAAGGAAACAACATACATAACACTAACCAAGCGGAGCTCCTCGGTCATATTTCTGCAAAATCACTACTATCCGAGCTTGCCCGGAGATTGCCGAGAAGTTACGACTTAACACTATCGTGAAATATTGTCATAAGGTTTTTATTAGACGGACACCAGATGCGTATTACAGAGATATATGTTAGTTGTCTCCGCGCATTTCTATATGTATGTATTTTTCTTTTCGTCAGATAAACACTTCCAAAATGACCCCTAAACTTTTCAAATTGATTGATGGTAAGCACCGGGAAATGATACTGGATATGTATTGGGAATTAGTACCAACCAATTGACGTTCCCACCAGCGTTGTCTCTAGTATTAATTGAAGACTACGCTCTACCAATTGAGCCAGCGGTTCCCTTTTTTCAGTATGGTAAACCCACGTGACTTTTTACGTTATTTCAGCTACCACACACGCATCGATTCTTATTTCAAAAGGCTACACATATTTTAAATTTACGTTTGTTCTGTCGACATAAAGCCTACGCTTATCGGAAAACAGTATTCATTACATAGAATGTAATAGATATTTTGCCAGTTTAGCCATTTGGCCCCCAAAACGAGGCAAATATGCAATATCAACCCGTGTCGTATTAGGTTCCGAAAATCCTCATTCACCTCAATTTTTGGACCAAACGGCAACATAAGCGAAATAAATATTTAAGTTTTCAAAAAGAAGACTGTTTTCGACTAGCATTGGCTATATTTCAACACAATTATCATAAAATTGAAATACTTACAGCATATATATATGCTATTCTTAGAAGCTCTTCAAATATCAATACTCATCATAATAATCTACTACTGAATAAACTAAAAATATTGCATCATGACACTCTTAATTATACTTAGAGTGAAGAAGTTATATTTCACTCCAAGCATTTCAAACCTAATCATTGGAACAATGTTACATAAACCAGCCCAACCAAAGCCCAACAAAAAGCACACAAAACAAAAATAATAAATTTAGTTCAAATCCAAGCTATTGCTCAAAATCATAAAACTTATTGAATTTACCAAAAGTGCCCCCACTCCTCTAATTTGTTTTTACCCTGATCAGATTTTAATAAATTTAGTTCAAATCCAAGCTACTGCTCAAAATCATAAACCTTTAGAAAAAAACAAAAACATCAACAAACAAACAAAAAAACTACAAATGATTTTTCAAGAAGAGTAATCTGGAATCAAAACCGACATATTGAAATTGTTATTGTGTACTGTCAGTAATATAAATAGGCATTTGTTTTTCTCATAGACTATTTGTCTAATGGATTTTGAACAAGTAAACTGTCTATGCTAATTTGCAATAGCTCAGATAAAAACCTCAAAATAAATTGTTACTTACAATATCTGTCAAAAAGAACAAATACAAAAACAATATCAAAATACATATACACAAAAACACCTCTAAATCCCACCGACTTACCATATCCAGTTTATATAATAAGCAAACAGCGCCTATTTCCCTTATTACAGCTATAAAATCATCCACCTTAAGAAATGTTTAAGAAACATCCTCCTCCAAGTACCTGTCCTTTTGGACAAAATCATTTACCGCCCCGTTACCACTAGAAAAGCTCAAATCCAAACTAACCCTTTTTTCAAAAAGAGTAGAGTTTGGGACACTTTTTAAAGGAGGCACAAACAGTTTTTCTTCAAATGGATTACTCTTAAAAGGACAAATTATTGCTTGATGAGAAGCGTCTTTAACCAAATATTTACCAATATCCTAGCGCTAGTATGAGTCTTGACCGTATAATCATCAATCTCGTCGTTAGGCAGCCTATCTCCTTCAAATCTCAAAGGAAACCCATATTGTAAAAAATCTACTACTTGAATATCCTTGTAATATCTTAACGTTTATCTCATAAAACACCATTTATCTTTCTTATTAACAATAATTTTACAACCTTCATAATTATATTTGCCTGACTGCTTCACTGCTTTATGAATCATAATCTTCTCCACAGAGTAACTAACAACAACTTTTTTAATTTCAAACAAAGCTCACACTAAATAGAATGCATACAAAAACCCTTATCGACTTCGGCCATATTAAATTTACCAAAAGAGCCTCCCCCCCCCCCCCTCTAATTTGTTTTTTCTCTGATCAGATTTTAAACAGCAATCAGCATTTACACACTGATGCAAATTGTCAATAGCCACCACTGACCTTTTACTAAATTCAGGATAAAAAACAACATCCGCTACAGTATTGGTCTTAATACTATTGACAGAAAATGAAGAGCCGGTTTTAAGTCAAGCCTTAGCCAGTGGACACAGCGAAGAACATTCGCGATTATCCGACTGTTTATGGTCTATCTGCCAACAAGTGGCACACATATGCTTGGCATACCTCATTTTCCCATTCGCCACTAAAGTGAGGGGAGATTTATGCGCATGCGCATATTTGTTTCTCTGGCATTTCGAACACAACCATATAGACTCTGCCTCATCCTCCTAAGGTGAAGCTTTCTTAAATTTATCTTCACTCACAAAATTGGAGGGAACCCGAGACCTCAACGTGTGCCTTGCAGTACAGCGCTCTCAACATATTGGATATCATCCCCCCATTTTTAGTAACCAATTCCACCTCACGAAGGACAGCTACGTACGAACCTATAATTACCATTAATGCATATGAATTAACAAGGTACATTAGTCTTTTTAACAAATCTATTATGTCTTCTCTTTCCTTTCTGTCTTTTCAAACAGCAATAATTTCAAGCTCACCCGCAACAAACAAATTTAAGTCCAACATATTAAAGGTCAAACTCTTTCTTGCACAATCAAATCGCAAGTGAGCTTGAGGGTACTGCTGTTTGTTTTTGACATTTTCAGACACTTTAGCCTCAGTACCGGATTCCTTACTTTTCTTACTATATGATTTTTTATCATTTTTAGTTGCATCCTCCTCGTCTTCAGTATCAGAAGCCGAGGAATACGAAGCCTCTGAATCTGCACTTCGAGCCATTAAGTTCCCTGAATCTAGTTTTGCCAACTCACGACAAACTTGTTCTTTTAGCCTATCAGAGCACCTTAAATTGCCAATGGTAATGGTTTGACCACTTGCGTTCTTGCCCTCGCTCTTCTTGCTGTCCGAATGACTCTTCCCGTCCGACACTTTACTCTTCCTGTCCGACACTTTAGCCGCAGTCGCCACATCCTTCACAGACAACTCGAGTCCTTCGACAAGCAATCAACGTTCCTCCATCTCCTTCCTCAACATCTGCAACTTTTTTTTCCCTAGTCCTAACTTTCTCGCCTCCAATTCCGCCAATTCTCGCTTCAACTTCTCCTTCTCTTCCTCGACAAGCCCTCGTCCGCCATAACATTCTTTGTCCATGAACCGCTCACGTCTAGTTGAAAACGAAATTCCAATAGACGCTGGCAGTACGAGACTGTCAAATTCGCCCAAATCGATCTTCTCCTCGTCGTCCACACCAATCTTGACTTTCTTGTTCTCCATATTCACCATAAAGGAACTAGCTCCCCTTGTTCGCCTCTACGTAGCAACACCTAAGTCGTAAACAAACTAGTTCAACCGGTTTATATCAATGAAATAAAACGCTGAGTTCCTAATAAGGCTTGGTTACAATGAAAACCGAAGAAAATTATCAATGTTTATTATGTAGTCGAGCTTCTATCAAATTGTCCAACAAACTGTGCTAAAAAAATCCAGTTCAGCTGCTTTATGCCACTGGCGTAGGAATAACTAATATAGTTCAGACAAAAGTCACGTAATAAAAAAAACCGCGACGGCCAATTGACCACTCAGAATTACTTTTTCTCAGTAATTTCGTGATTTTATGTAAACAAAATAATAATAACAAGACGGTTTTCGCCTAGCATTGGCTACATTTCATCACAATTAACGTAAATTTGAAGTACTTACAGCCTTTTGAAAATATAAATTGGTAGATGTCATTTGCTTGGCACGGTCACTGAAATGACATCAAAGGTCACGTGGGTTTACTACACTGATTTTACCCGTATCCAATACATGTACACGAAACTGTCATATACTGCCTGAACTTTTGTTTTCCATAGAGCTTTAGATAGACCCACCGCGACTCTACAATGTCGAATGTGTGACTTTGAGCAGGTTATTTCTGAAACAAAAAGGAAGGTGCAAACTGAAACAACAATGATGGAACCTGGCCGAGAGTCGAACCTGGTTTCTTAATATCACTAGTCAACCACTCAACAGACTGCACTGTTTTGCAACTCTGGTATTTTATCTACAATAATGAGGGATTTGTGGTCATATTGTAATTAACGTGACAATGACATGTGATGTGTAATTATAACGAAGATAAATGTTTATATCATTTTATATTATGTTAGATTCTATGTTTATTTGTATTTTAGTTTTAAATTATATTATGTTACATTCGTTATATTATTTTAAATCATATTATATTCGCTTTTTATTTATATAATATTATATCAACTTGTGTTGTACTGATATCAAAACTTGCAAAAATGAGATTACTCCTGGTATTGTCCTTAAACTTTTTACGTGCTTAGATTTATATTACGAAAAACTATAGACTATATATAAATAATGGTAGTACCACAGTTTAAAGTAGAATGCTGACTGCATTCAAACCGGGATGACCATCAAAATAAATGACCACCACTCCGTGCATTGCTTCTTTAGCACATTATACTTCATTATCATAATAACTTACTGCATCTAAAAAGTGTCGGTCCTGATTCGAAACCTCGCCATTATCTGAATATCAAGCTTTTGCCTAACTTGTCAAGTGATATAATCACCTTGGGTATCGATCATTGTCTTAGGAAAAAATCGGGAAAGCTGAGGATGTGCGTTGACTATAGGCTTTTAAACAATAGGACCATTAAGAATGCATATGCACTACCAAGGATCGATGATGTATTTGATTGCTTGCATTAGGCAAAGTATTTCTCAACAATTGACATGAAAAGCAGGTATCATCAGGTAGAAAAAGAAGAACATAAAAACTGCATTCACGGTAGGTCCCCTTGGTCTCTTTGAATTCCACAAAAAAACCTTTTGAATTGTCCAACAGTCCGACCACATATCAACGATTAATGGAGGAATGCTTTGATGGTTACAACATGTAGATATGCGTTATTTATTTGGATGTCTTGATTGTTTTAGTGACAGTTATGAACAGCAAGTGGAGCGCCTCAGCTTGATTTTAACCAGACTAAATGAATGCAGCGTCAAGTTATCTTCAGAAAAATGTTATTTTATACAAATAAAGTAAAGTTCCTTGGTCATGTAGTTGGAGAAAATGGAATCGAGACTGATCCCGAGAAAAATAAAAAGGTCAAAAATTATACAAGGCCATCGAATTCAAATGAATTGAGATCATTTTTTGGCGTTTTGCAGTTCCTATAGGAAATTTTTAAGAAATATTCCAAGGTAATTAGGTCCCTATCAGATATTTGCCTACATTATCACAGAAGTAGAGAAACAAATCCAAACAAGAATGTACCGAATAGAAAAGGGACGTTAAACATCAAGAAACCTTTGATAAACTAAAGGAAGTTCTTACGAGCCCACAAGTGTTAGCGTATCCAAACTTTGTCATTTCGTTTGGGTTGCACACAGATCCAAGTTCTCTTGGATTAGAAGCAGTTTTATACCAGAAACAAGAAGGACAAAAGAAGGTTATCGCTTATGTAAGTTATGGTCTTACAAAATCCGAGAAAAATTACAGTGTATTTAAACTAGAATATTTAGCGCTAAATGGGTCTGTGTCTGAGAAATTATCAGGCAGTTGTCTAGGAATAAGTTTACAGTGTATACGGATAATAACCCCCTGACTCACATCTTAGCATTTGCAAAACTAGATGCCACTGGTCAGAGCTTGTTCACAGCATTAATTGGCTTTTACTTTGATCTCATATCGACCGGGAGCAAACAACATTAATGCTGAAACTCTATCCAGAATGCCTATTTCAACTGACAAAGATAATAATATAACTGAGAGCAAGATCATTAATACCATTTGCAATACTATTCATGTTGCTCCATTCGTTGAGGTTTTTACCATATCATAATGTTA
>JAULCC010558582.1:0-18003 GCA_032358795.1 Nuttallia obscurata
CTGTGGTGGTGAGTCTGATTCCTAGACAAGGCATATACAGAACAGTTGGCCCATCAACTGTGGTGGTGAGTCTGATTCCTTGACAAGGCATATACAAAACAGTTGGCCCATCAACTGTGGTGGTGAGTCTGATTCCTAGACAAGGCATATACAAAACAGTTGGCCACCATCGTACACAATACCTGTTCTCAAGTGTCATGTGATTAGCATATTCAGAAAACTGCAGTTATGTTCAAACTCTCAGAGCATGTGAATAAATTTTAATTTTCGGCTTGTTTCGTGTATTTTGGGCACTTGTCTATAGGTTTATTGAACACAAACAATATTTGCAGTCTTTTGGTTGAGGTAGCAGCCTGTTTGCCTGCCTAGTAAATGGTTGTGTGTTCAATATCCACACCAAGGGTGGTAGTTTACCAGTGTGTTTAAACAGTATAATTTCCTACATATATTTGCAGAATGTCTGCTGTCTTAATTACAGAAGATGACTGCACTGAGATTTTCCTGAATTGTTTTGATTGAAAGCCATAGACACATATTTGGTTGAGGATTTAGCTATCTAAATTGACCACCATGTAGGAGTAAAGCTGGTTACTTGTTTGTTTGATGCCATGTTTGGTATGCCAGTCTACAAATACTTAGGTGGCAACACTGTTTCGTTTTCTGTAAGAGCTGCTTTCTTGTGCTCAGTTTATAAATAATGCAATAGTTAGTTCAAGCAGACTTTTCAATAATTTGATCAGTTTGTGTTTAATGTATGCCAACAAGTCCAAAATAGTTTAGAGAGTGCTGGAAGAAATGGCCGCCTGTCATGAAGCCAGTGTCAAGAGGCCGTTGGGGAGAAAAAATTCTCAGATAATCATGTTTGACATGTTCAGACTTTTCAATTACAAAAAATTGTCACTGTACCTACCACTTCATCCATCTTAATCTAAGCAAACCAACCAATCAATACTGTCAGCGAATGAAAAACAAATAATCTGGCTGTGGTAGTCGGCAGTAATCCCCCTTGTATTGCCAAGCCAGAAGTATTAGCGGGCCTATCTTGTTGATAGGGTATCAGGCATTTCAAGTGAGGCATAGATAAGCGGGACTGTGTGAATTGCCTCGTTGTTACATTAGCAAGTATTTTTCTGTGATACCTTAACCTTCTTACAAGCACTTTATGAAGAGGAAGATAGGGAACGTGAGGATAAATGAAAATTCAGAATAATTTCAAGTGCTTTATTGCGTCTTTATCCACGATTTATTGAGTTTGGGTAATGTTTTATATTGTGTAAGTGCGATTTCTGATAAGTTTGATTTTTAATCGAGCATTCTAGTGGTGGATGAATGTAAGGCACGGGTGATTCAGAACAGCATTTTTAATACGAAGAAAGAAAGTGCTTATATTGTCAGCCCATAGTGTAAGAATAAGTCGGAGCTGTAAGTATGTATGTCAGTGTTGGACTTAATGTGGAGAAAAAAAGTGTAAGTTTTTTTGGTGTCTTATGTGTATCTTTATATTGGCACGTGTGAGCTTATATCAATTTAGCCTGAGAAGAGAGTATGGTGATAAGACCTACACTTTTAATTACCGCTATTTTAGGAAACCTTGGTGATTGATTTGATGAAGGCAATAGGTGCAGGTCTTTCTACTTTTAATGCTATACACACTGAGATCGTTGTCAAGCTGTGGTTGCAGGTGCAGTAACTGACTAGCCCTCATGTTGCTGGATTACGGTTTTATTCTGTGTTTTTTTATAACAGCTATTATATCTTAGTATCTGCATTAGTTTTTTAAGGTCATAAGCTTGTGAAAGTTCATATCTGTTCAGGAAAACAAGAATCATATTACTCTTCTCTGATTTGAAATAAACATGCTCCTTTTTAAGATGAGATACTGGGGTTGGGATTTTGGTAAGTTATTATCTGTTGGTGAATAAATGTAGTTTTCCATTGTAAAAACAGATTGTTCTTAAGAGAAAGTGCATCAATGGCAGTCAAGTTTTTATATTTTTTTTATTTTTTCCCTCTTTCAATGAGTGATGACCATTTTGCCGATTACTTGCACAACATCACACCAAATCAAAACAAAATGTTCAGTACCAAATTTAGGTCTGTACTCTTCAGTCAGGCCTCCGTGGCTGAGTGGTTATAGTCGTTGACTTGCAATCTCTCAGACCCTCACTGATGTGGGTTCGAATCCCGGTCAGGGCACTTTGGATTGTTTAAGTGAGGAAGCCTTCCAGCTGGCTTGCAGTAGGTCGGTGGTTCTACCCGGGTGCAGACTGTGCTTGAAGTAGTGTACAGCCCCGGGTCTTCCTCCAACTGTTATGAGCTGGACGTCGTGATATGACTGAAATACTGTTAAAGCGATGTTAAATTCCTAATAAACAAAAAAACAAACTTAAGTAAGATATCCCTGTCCCGAAGTATAACATTGTCATGCATTGAGA
Organism: Nuttallia obscurata; assembly: GCA_032358795.1. Classification (NCBI taxonomy): domain Eukaryota; kingdom Metazoa; phylum Mollusca; class Bivalvia; order Cardiida; family Psammobiidae; genus Nuttallia; species Nuttallia obscurata. The sequence goes on from JAULCC010558582.1 coordinate 2,436, forward strand.
TAATTTCAAATTACCGAGCACTTGTATGCTACATATCATTAGACAATGTGCCATGCACAATATTTATGTTCATAGCTTCAAATTCAGTCACATTTTCAGTTCACTTTAGGTCATAAGACAGCATTTGTTAATATTTTGTGGAACTTTTGTATCTGAGCCATAACTATTACAAGATGATTGAGTTGTTAGATTTCTTGCCATACATAATGTGTTGTGCTTTAAAGTTAGGTCTGTAGCTTTTAGATAAACCAAGGCTACAATTAGAGTTCAAAGAGTCATGAGACAGCATCATCTGTCAAAAGAATATATACGGTCCATTACTGTGACATAAATAATGTGATTGTAATTTGAGTTATCACAAATGATCTTTGCCATGTGTATGCATAGTCCATTTCTGTGTCTTGAAGGTCAAGGTCACTGATCCTAGAAATTTTAAATCTGCCCAAGAAATTTCAATTAACTTGCTAAAATGTTCTTACCAAATTGTGATGTGTAGTGATTGACAGCCAGTTCTAGCTTTAAGGTCAGGGTCACTTTTGAGAAAAAATATTTGTTTATTTGATTTACATCACTCTCTACCATCCAGGGCCATTGGATATCCCAGAGAGAGGGAAGTAGATTCAGAGAACTCTTCTGTAGAACTCTCTCCATGGTCCTTAAATGTGCCGAAGTGTATAGCACTGAGCTCAAACTGGTCACTTTAACCTTGACACCGACAAACCAGTCATAATGCTAACCCTTATCCTGAGGGCCAGGGAGGGAAAGCCATTATTATAATTTGCAAGTCTTTGGTTTGACCAGGCTTGGGGATTGAACAAGTGGCCTTCCGGACTGGAAATGGAAGCTCTACCTCTCAGCTAACTGGATGGTCTCCTTAAAGATGATCGCGGCAGTTTTGATTCTCACGCTAAAAGTCCTTATTAAATTGAGCACCAGTTAAATAGTGAAGAGCTTATCGGATTTATCATTGCTTAAAATGTAAAAATGATCTTGATATCCCTTAAAAATAAAAAAAAAATAAAAAATATAAATGATTTTTTTTTTTTATTAACAATGAATTTATAATACAAATATAATACAATCTAAATAAAAATACAAAAAAAATACCAATTTGAAATTTAGACAAGTCCGCTGTTTAAGTTAAGCATGGTAAGGGTGAAAAAATAGTGTAATTTCCCCCCACAGTAGAAAATTTCACTTAATCAAAAAATAAGCGGGGTTACCTATGTTTTTTAGGTCTGATTATAGTAAAGTAGTGCTTAAAGATTATTTCTGAAATTTTTTAACAAATTCTCATTGCTTAAAATGTGAATAAAAACACTTTGAAGAATGACTGCAGGTTTTGTACTTTTTTTATATGTAAATTCATATTTTTTATGGTATTTTTTCTTGATAACTGTATATTATAGTCCCTTATTTCTTATTGTTTTATGAAATGTGAGGTTTCCCAAACATATCATGTTAAAAAAACAACAGAAAAAAAGTCACAGATTTTGGTATACTGAGAAAATGCTCAGTAAGATTTTTTCGGGTCTGATAGTACTTTTTCCCCCCATTTATTTGCATCATAAGTTATAAACTAACAGGACACAAAATTTCATAGAATTCTCATTGCTTAAGAAAAAATGGTGAAACTGCTGCGATCATATTTTATAAAAATCAATGCCACTACTGTTCTTATCAAGACAATAACTCTGTAATGCATTAAATTTTTCAAATATGTTCTTTATCTAGTAGACTTTTATCCAAAATGTTCCTGTTTTGGCATCAACTTTAATTGATATTTTGAAATAACTTGTGAGCTTAGGTTAACTAAAGATGTGACTGCTTCAAACAGCTGTTGGCTTAATTGATTGACTTAGGTTTGACTGTATCAATGATCTGATCTAATATTATAACAGTTAAAACATTGTTAAATTTGTTGACTAATTAACACATGAAAATATTCTCTGTGATTTGAATTGCAAAAATGTTAGATCTGTTAGTTGTTCATCAATTAACTTTCACATGAAAAACTATTTTTTGTCAAATTTCCATATCTCTTGTTCTCAGTTAAAAATAAATAGCTGTAATTGCAGGATTTTTTTCTTCAATTGTTCATAAATTTTTTGGTGATGAAACTATAATATTGGCAATCATGCAAATATTCCAAAGCATATAACTTGACTTTCAAAGCTCAAGAAACTGATAAAATTTGATCAAACATAAGTGCTTACTTTGACCTGATTGTCAATGTTGTTTTTGTGATGCACTTAGGAAAGTTATGGGGGAAAAAATGATATTAGAAAGGATAGGTGCATACTGTTTACAAATGATTGTCATCATCATTTGAATCTTTCAAAACAAGAACCACAACTCTGTTTTAATTAAACTGATGTCCTCCTTAAATTCCCATTATGGGTGCTAGTACCCAAGTTTCATACACCTCTACAGTTGTTCATATAAAATTGAATCACTGCAAACATTCTATAAATTTGTATCAATATAAATCTTATATGGACAGCCATCCTACAAGAACTATAACTCTTGATTGGCAGTTTGTCCAAATTATGCCCCTTTATGGTTTGACTATGTAGTGTTTTTGCTTAAACTGCAGTCTACCTGTTGACCATGTTCACCTTATATTGCTGTGTATTACTACTTACTGATTGTATTTATCAATTTATTGTTTGGTCATGCATCCAATCAGTAATCATTGGCTTGTTCCCTCTTTCATAGTGAGTTTGATGGCTGTAGTAATTTAGGGCAAATATGTGTTTCCTTTTCATGAAATGAAAGTTTATCATGGCAACAATTTTATTGAGTTTGATGGTTCATAGTATTTAGGGAAAGGACATGTTTTCTTTACTTAAGTGCTGATACTAAGGTTGTTATTTTCTATGATAGGTGTGTAATGAATCAATGGTGCTTTTATGTGAAAGACTGTTTTGTTTACCACTTCATGTTTTTCTCATGGAAATGGAGTTAAAAGTTAGAAATATGTCTCTGTTCTGCTTGTCATAATGTAGATCTTATTCCAGGAGTGTCACCATTTGGGGTGGGGGGATTCGACAGAGTTTTTTGTTTGCTTCTAAAATCTTTTTTCTAAATTTTTCTAAATGAATAAACTTATGTCTATCTTTCAAAGAAACAGGGCTACAGTCAGTATGTAGGTCCATATGTCGATATGTCTGTCCACATGGCGTTATGTCTGTCCGTCTGTCGTTTGACCCAAGCATTTTCGACCGATAACTGATAAATGACTGGATCTATGGTCTTCAAACTTTGTAGGAGGTTTGGCATGAAATGTAGAAGACCCCATTTTAACCTTGAATGCAAAATCTTGTCTGCTTGATAACTGAAGAATGCCTTACAATACATACCCCAAACTTAATAAGTATGTTGGCCATGACCAGTAGATGACCCACATTAATTTTGAGACCATAAGGTCAAAGGTTAAGGTCACAGTGACTTTGAACACAAAAGTTTTGTCTGACTGATAGAGAAAGCTTAGATCTATGGTCCTCAAACTCAAGAGGGAGGTTGAGTATGACAAGAAGGTCAAAATTAATGTCAAGTTCAAATAAAAAAATTTAAAAAAAAATTTAAAAAATAAAATTGTCAAGGCCATGATGACTTTAATCAGTAAAAGCTTATCCTTTTGATTACTAGAGAATGGATTGACCTATGATCTTCAAAGATAAAATGGGAGTGAAAAATAGATGACCTTTAATGATTCGAGGTAATGACATCTAAGGTCAATGTACATATCCATGATTTAGAACACAAAAATCTTATCTGCTTGATAACTTAAAAACAACTTCTTCTAAAGTCACAAAATAGCCTGGGAGGATGGACATGACCACTAGATGTCCCCTATTGATGTTGATGTCATCAGGTCAAAGGTCAAGGTCACAGTGACCTTAAACACAAAATGTTTTGTCTTATTGTCTAGAAAACGCCTTGACCTTAGGGTACTCATACATGGCAGGGAGTTTGAGAGCCAGTAGCTAGCTCTGTGCCTGAAATAGTGTACAGAAGTCCCTGGGGTCTTCCTCTACCAGTAATGAGCTGGACATCACGATATGACTGAAATACTGTTAAAGCAATGTTAATTTCCAAAACAAAAACAAAACGTCATCATGTTAAAGACAAGATGACTGACTTTTATAACAAGAATGTGTCAGATTGATAGCAAGAGGAAGCTCGGTCTAATACTCCACAGGGTCCCGACAAAGTGGCTCTTTAAGGGGCATAATGTTTTACAAACATCTCGTTATGTTTTGAACCCATTTTGAAATTGTCAGGAATTACATGGCTAACATATTTTTTGATGACATAGGGCCTATTTTTGGCTCCTAAACTGACCCTGCAAATTCCCCTCACTAAAATAATATATTAGCAATATGTCAAATATCAAGTTGGCCTTTGAATAAGAATACTGTAGATGTATCTTTTTTCAATGATTTTCTTCTTGAAACTCAGTTCATACAACATAAGAATAGCATATTTATTTGCTTCCATAAGCCATTGGCTTAGAATCACACTTGTAGATGTTAGAATGTGTGGAACATTGTTCAACACCTTTGCTGATTGATATATAGTGTGCAATAGAGTAGGCAGGCATTCCAGACTGCTACCACAGTAACAAACAAGGTTGTTAAGTTGATATTCTTCATCAAGATTGCAAAAACTATTTAGCAAGTGTTAGCGTTTTTATCTTGATGGTTATGTCAAAATTATCCAATTTTCAGCACACTAGAGGTATGAGATGATTACAACTAGCCAACCACACCGTTGACTTATCTTGTGCAAGCAAGCTACTTCTTTAATCACGAAGATAATTCCTTCAATCATGGAATTTTAAGACGTTTTTCAGTGATTAATGGGTGAACATTGTATACTATCGGCTCAATGGATAATTTGTTCCTAGGAGGGCTTCTACATCTAAATGGAGTTTAGTTTGTTTGGGCAAAAAGAAAAACAAATTTGAGGGAAACTTTGTCCCATTATGTGTGAAGTTACTCTTGAGGGAAGGCGAACTTTCTCCAATTTTCTTAAGTGGATTAGCATGAGAGATCCTTGGTTAATGGAGTTTCTGACTAAAGGTAAAATTTATTACAGACTTTGCCTTCCTGGGGAAGTGTATAGCTTTGTTTTAATGCAATTGGATGAGCTCTGTGTTGAGTTATGGGCAAGAAGGTGTTGATTTTTAAACACATAATTTTACGTTTTCATAATTATTACTTTTAATTATATTTGGAATAATTTATCCTGTAAAATGTAAACTTTCAAGACTTGTATGATTTATGCCACCTATCCCTATAGCTTAATTTAACATGCAGCCAATTGTTTTATGTCAGTAGAAGACTGAACAAGTCAACAACGAAGACACTGATTTCACCATGGGCAGATCCGTCCATCCAGAAAATCAATTTCATCTATTTTGTGGCTTTGATGGATGTCTTCTGACACAGACTGCAGCCGATTTATTGCCAGTTTCCATTGGCTGTCATTTAGAGCTAATAGACTGGTGATCCTGTTTTATTGAATGTGTTTGTCAGATCCATTGGAGCAAATACATTGGAACTAGTTTTCACTTAGACTTTGGGTTTATTATTATGTTGCTGAAGGAATTTTTTTGTGCAAGAATCTCTCACAATTGTGGTAATGGGCTAGAGGAATGTCAGTGTTTGCATTTGCTATTTAAAATTCCAATACGGTAGCTTACTGTGGCATATCATCAGGGAGACCTCTCTTGGATTTATTTAAATTTTATGGAATTGATTTCACAAGGGGAAAGCGACGACGGATTTATTTCATGCAAAGATAAATTGTAGCATAGAGCATTGTACAGAAATGTTCAGACTTATCAAAACTGGTGAAAACTTGATGCTGTAACTACTAAATGTTGTCTGAAGTTTGCAAGTAAGAAAACAAAACGTTTGTAACAAAAAAGTGCTAAAATTAGCAGAGAATGTACTGGAGAATTACAAGTTTTGTCCACTTGTTGCCAACTGCTCGACCCGTTTTCAGGTTTTATCGCCCGATCTGTTGTTAATGTCCATATTAAGATCTCATACAATTTGAATAATGTCACCATGAATGAATTTAATCTAGGCTGTTAATGTCCAATAATATAGTGTGGTATTGGTTGTTTTTATTGATCGCCTCAGCGAGAGAGCTCTGTTTGGGTAAATACGCTTCTTTTGATAGACAGCGGTATATCTGATCTGGAAAACGGAAGATGATTAAAGCTGGGAGCACTGGGATACATCTTCCATTGATTTAGATCAATTCGACGTTATTGTTGTAGCGTTTGTACAAATCAAATTATACAGACAATCTGACGTGCTTCAGCGATAATACGGGATGAAATGAAAACTTAGATGTATTATTAAATGCACACGATAGAGCAGGATCGATACTGATGGTTTAATGTTGAAACGAAGTTGTTATTTTGTAAAACATTATTGCAAGGCTAATATCCGCCGTTGAAGGAAGATCGCTGCAAAGTGGAATAAAGAGAATAATAGAAGTTTTGATTAAATTGCGTGAGATTAAATGGCAGAATTTACGATGGCTCTGGAAATTGATAGCGAAAATAAAAAAGGTAATTTGCATACTCCGGGGAAAAACTTGGAAAATTTGCATAAAGATGAAGGGAAAGAAAACAGCAAGATAGGTTTGGAGAGGAAAGATTTGCATGTTATGAATGTTGATAGAGTAAACAACATGCAAATTGCTGAAAATGATAAGCATTCATCTGACAAACAAATAGATGTAACTGATGATAATGCAATTAAAACAGAGAGTCTAATTGAAAACGGAGGCTTTGAAAGTGGTATTCAAAGTAACACAGATGGATCAGGTGTTAACAGGCAGTCAGAAGTGATGGAGGAGAAAAAAGAAAACGGAAAGAAAGAAAACAATGGAGAAAAACTACCGACTGCTGGCTCCAAACTGAGTCGGTTGGTAACAGATTCTGATTGTAATTCCACAGTGAATGTTATTTTGAAGGCAGAGGGGATTAAAATGAAGATAATAAAGGTAGGTTACAATGATGTAAAGGTTATTAAGTCTGAGCCATGGGCCTAAATTCCAATGAACCTAAGTGGTGCCTAATAATTTTAATTGAATCATGTAATCTAATTACTTAATTATTATACTTAAAATACTTAGCTATATACACTTTGTGGTGACTTGTATATATAATGGGTATTGGATGGCCAGAAGTCATTTTAATTTATAGCTAGGGGTGACTGATTGAAATTTGTCATTTACAGGCTAACAGGATTACAGATTAGTTAATTTATTCCTGTGTGTGGGTAATCAGAGAACCCTGTATTAGTTATTTTCAGAGGGGCATGCTAACAGCTATTTTACAAGTTATAAACATTACAAGTTAAACATTAACCCTTTGAACACATTATCTAGGACAACTGAAACAGGATCTGGGAGTTTGCCTGTAATAGTTGTTTTCAGAGGGGCATGCTAACAGCTATATTACAAGTTATAAACATTTAAAGTTTAACATTAACCCTTTGAACACATTATTTAGGACAACTGAAACAGGAACTGGGAGTTTAGTAATTACTGCATTTGCAGCTGCAATATGTTAAGTACACCAGAAAACAAGGGGAATTAACCAAGGGAAAAAGTGTGATATATAGGGATTGCTTTGTTTGTCAGTGTGTCAGAGAAACATACTTAATGTTGTCTATAATTTTTATTAACATTTCTTATTCAAACTTTCAAGTCATATTGCTTCTGGCAACAGAGGCATGGTGATGACGCCAAATTCTGTAGATCAAGGTCATATTTGACAGAGTTATTCCCCTTTTTGTAATCAAATTTTGTCACATAAACTTAACATTGGCCATCACTGTGCCATTATATACATTTCTTCTTCATACTTTTAAATTATATTGCTGATCACAACAGGGTCATGATGCTGACAAATTCTGTAGGTCAAGACAGAGCTATATGCCCTTACTTTTACTGTAGATATTTGGATTTTCTGACAAAGTGCAAGTGGGCGACACAGGTGTTCTACTGAACAGCCATCTTGTTTATTTTAAAACCCATATATGCAGGTATGCAGATATAAAATGATGACATTAACATAGGTATAGTATTACAACTTTATCAGGAGAAATACAATCCAATCATTCAGATCCCTTCTCTGTTGAGCTATTGCAAAAGAAGATTAAACAATGATTTAAATAATAAGTAATGTTTTTAAACATTGTGGGTGCCTGAACAACTGTACTTCTGTGACATTTCATGTATGCAATGACAAGGTATATAACAGTATATAGCGCAGAAGTATATCGGGGAGGGGATCTGACAATGGTATTTATAGGCAGTGTGTAAACAATTCAATTGATTAGTTGAAAGGTACTTTGTACGTTATATAATAGTTACTAACACAACTCAGTTTTTCTCGATTTCATCTCATTTTATTTTATGTTTGTTCTAGATCAAACTTCAAAGAACTTTTATGCCATCAGTACTTATATCTCATCCTGGTGTTGTCACAGATGTTGTGCACAATCTCTGCACAGTACAAGCAGTGAGCTAGCTATGCATAGCCAGATAATCTGCAAAATTCAGCATACTCACAGAAATGTGACCTGACAGCTTCTTGGTATCCCTAAGGAATTCCATGTCACATCCACTTTGTCCCTTGGTTTTGCATTGCTTGATAGTTATCTGAATCAAATTAACCCTTTAATTACTCCATGCATGATGATGACTTTTCTCATGTGCGACCAGTGTAGATCAAGATCAGCTTGCACATTCATGCAGTCTGATCAGGATCTACACTGCTCACTCTCAGATTAAATAAAGTTATTTCTGTCTGAACCACATTTGATTCCCATTTTCCCAGACAAGAAGTGCCATATTTTTGCATATGACTTGTAAATAGTTTCTGACAGATGGAATCATTTGCCAGAGTCAGATAATACTGAGCCAGAAAATAAACCCCTGTAAGTGTTATCATGTTCTGTGTGGTTTTCTTCAATAGCTTTTAAGGATTTAGTCTTGTGCAATCATTTTATATGATGTAATTAATATTTTTTGGAGAGTTTGGGAATACACTAAATTTTAATGGCAATATTAAGAGAATTAAAACCAGAATTGGAATCCGGAATCAACATTTCAATAATTAATATGATCTCTTTGAGCTCTCTTCAGCATAACATACTGTAATATAGATTATTATTTGGAGGTTTTCTTTAGTGGGGGCGTCTATTTTGTGTAGCCATCTTCATATCTTCAAAGAGATATGAATTCATCGATCTCTCCAGCCACATGAAATTGATGAAATTAAGACACAGGTCTTGAAAAATAATGTTTGTCAGAGTAAATTAGACATAAATGAAAACTCAGCTTTTTATTTCTATTTGGTACTGTTGTCAACCACTGACTGTCATTTATAGGTTGATGATCTCACAGAACAGACTTCACCAACCTGTTCTAGTTATCTCAAGAATAGTCTCCAACACTCTCTGTTGGCTTTTGCCAGAATGGGCACTTCGGATTTTTCAATGGAGGTAGCCTTCCAGCTGGGTTGAGGTAGGTCGGTGGTTCTACCCGGGGACAGTCTGTGCCTGAAATAGTGTACAGAGGTCCCCGGGGTCTTCCTCCACCTGTAATAATCTGGACATCGCAATATGACTGAAATACTGTTAAAGTGATGTTAAATTCTAAATAAACAAACAAACAAATAAATAGATGGAAAAGATGTTCATTTTATGTAGATAACACTTAATTACACTGTCATCAGATTCATGGTCATAACATTTTTCTGTAAAAAAATACAAATTATCAGAATATGTGCACAAATCTCATGTATGGTGTTAATAATCTAAATATGTTTTATAGATTGCAATGAAACATTTCATTAGGGAATGGCATTGTTACATGCTTATTAGATTAAATGTGGTATATGGATTTTGGTACCCTGTCTGTTTAATCAGTACAGTTGCTGCAGTCTCCGCTATCAAACTTGGATGAGGAATGCCAAACTCAACTGATATTACGTTCTACTGTAGACGTGTGATCCCCTGTGGGCAGTTTTTACAGAGCAATATGTAGCAGAATATCCCCTTGGGGACCTGGGAAAGTTTTGTTGTGTTTTAGAGAATTATCTTCCACCGGTTTTGACTTTAACTGAAGGCTTTTAGTGAATTGGCGTGTGAAGATCAATACGTCAATTAGATTAATCCGCTTAGGGTTTTTGCAAGTTAATTTTGGTACAGCTTCAAATGTAGGAAACTTGTGACTGGGGTCAGTTTTTTATTAAGTCATTCAGCAGATGTATTATATTTTTTGCCTGACAGAGAAATGCTCAGGAGATGGTATAAAGACCTAGCTGTGGTCTTTGGTAATCAGCTTGTTTCTGTGTCGTATGAATTTCGTGTCACTTTTATGTTTGAGAAATGTCTACGAATTTGTTGTTTTCTTGCTTGCACTGCATTTATATTTAAAATGGGAATTAAAAAAAAGTTCCGAGCCATTGAAGTGGAATTACAGAAGCTACCGAAGTTGGCATGCTTTACAGAAAGGCAATGTAATATAAATGTTATCATAAAGCAGTAAAGCAAAGGCTAAGATTGATAAACAGTACGCTATAGCTGGCAATATTGTTCTCATTTGAAATGAACATGACAAACCTGTATCAGTGTAGTTTTTTAAGTCATAACTTTTTTAAGACTAATAGGAACACAAATAAGCAACCATGCAGATACCACTGACCTCAGACTGATAAATAAATTGGTTCACTAATTGATACTCTTTTCACTTGGAAGGTCCAAGTAGATCAATCAAACAGTCAGTTCACTAAATGATATTGACCTCACTTTGAATGTTTGAGTTTTTCTGATTTAATTAAAGCTTTTGTTATTATTTTATCTGATGTAGTAAGATTCAATTAGAAATGGCTGCATTTATTCAAATGAACTCAGTTTGATATTTAAAGTTTCAAGTTAGAAGATGGTTTCTTCTGGTATGATAATGCCTTAAAGTTGTTGTGTTCATTTGGCTTGCCCTGCCTGTTGCCCTGCCTGTTGCAGATGTCACAGTTAAAGTGTTACTGCCCTTTTACATGTCATACAGTTTACATGTCAATGGTTGACCCCCATGGCATACCATGGCAATGACACATATGATTATTACATTGTGTTAGGAACAGTTTTTGTTTGTTTGTGTGGAACTGCAGACAGTAGCTGAATATTTGATTCATACTTGCAAAACCTGGAGGAATTTGCCATCAGAAAAAAATGCAATAATAACAGACACACACACACGCAAAAAAGGCAGCAAATTTATTTAAAACAGCAGGGCCTTCTGCTTACAATACACAGGGCAATAACTAATAAGCCTTTGAAAAAAAAATGTGAAGCTCTTATTCAGAAGCAAAGCGCTTTTTACACCTCGGGTAACATTTATTGGTTTCGTTGCTAATTAGAAGTGATATTCAATGTTGCAATGTTTCCTGTTATTCTAGGGAGCTTTTTATCCTGATGATGGCAAGTTGTTACATTGTGTGTAGTTTTTTTTTTCCGTATGGGGAATGGCCATTATTGCAGACATTAGAGAAAGTAATTTATTTTCCTTAGGGTAAGCTCGGTCTGTCAGATCTATATTGGTTGTTTATGTAAACAGGAATGAAAAAAGCTGGCAAGAAAAACATTGGGAGCTCAGAGATTTAGGAAGATGTGGGGGTCTTTTTCTAGGATACCACAGTTATAGCGGAGGTCATGGTGGATGTGGGTCCAGGTAGTGGTGGAGGTTTTGTAACTGGCTAGTTTTCGATGTTCTTGTTGATTTTCTGAGAAGCAGGTGTTTAAGTTCATGCTTGAAGAGAATTTTTTATTGCACCTAGACTTGCCACTTTAGATAAAAGCCTAGACAAGTTTATTTCAGTAATCTAGGCTGCCAGCCCAGAATACATTATCATGAAGTAAATACAATTTGAAGAGTGACATACAAAATGATTGTAATAGTTTTGCAATATTTATTTTCGTTCACCTCACCACAAATTTGAGAAATTTCTCATAATGTCAAAAGAATACATTTTGGTTTTCTATGGCAGAAATGACAAAGGTGAAATTTCTGTAAGAACCTATTTATTTTTGCTTTTGGTCATTAAATTGAGTTGGGACCATCTGAAGTTGGATATGATGAAATACTACTAAGTTTGTATGATATATCCATTTTAAAATATATTTCTGTTGTAAGCAGAGATTTAAAGCTTTTAAATTGAATACAGTAGATAAATCATTTATATCTTCGTGACATTTCTGTAAATGGTAGTCTTTTACTCTTTGCTTGATAAGACATGCTTTGTGCAATCCAAACATAGCCAAAACTTTACCTGAACGATAGATGTTTTCCCATGAAGTCCATGTTTTTCATTAAGATTTATCCAAGCATTTCATAGCAATGTTTTAAAAATCTTTTATTGACCAATATGTGACAACTCTTCCACATTCTCAAAGAGCAAAAGCATTTGCAGCTGTTTTGTACAGTTTATAGTATTGAATGATAAGCTTTAAATTGAATTGCCTCTATTTTATCAACATATTTTAAGCCCCAGATTTCAGATCCATAAAATAAAATAGGCCTCTGAACAAGTTGAGTATTTCCCATAGGGCATTGTTGTGCTGAGCGCTTACTATACTTTTTTCATAGTTAATAGAAAACTGATGTAAAATAACTGTCAGGCCAAATTGCCTCACATGAAATATAAATTTCTCTTCACCCATATTTTGTTAAGTTTTTGGCATGAATATAAAATATTCAAAATGTTTAAAAAGTTAATAATCCTAAGTGCTTTCAAAGTTATACATTTCCTCATTTAATCTGTCATTTATTGTTTTTCTGAGTACATGTATTTTTATTTTTATTTTCCCTTCTCCAATAGTACCATGTCCTGTTTAACACTCACTGTATGGCATGTATAATAGATTATCCCTGGGGTCCTCTGTGGCTAAGTGGGTATATTCATGTGGCTCTAACTAGTACCAGAACTTTACCATATATATTTTGGTCGACATTTTAATAACATAAAAATAAACCTTTTATAACATCGTATAGCTCTTGGTCTTGTGTTTTAAATGATTATTTTAAGGTCTCCAATTATTGCAATTATAATTACAGCAATTGTAATCCTGCATCCCTAGGCTACATATGTCCTGAAATATGCAACTCAACACAAAATAAAAGGTCATCCTTTTTATCAGTTATAGATCACACATTGAATCAGTTATAGATGACAGCTATAATATTAGTTACTTCCCTTGATAACTGTTTGCTCTTGAGTGTTTGTACCTGGGCCTAGTCTGGACCGACACCCCCAAAGGGTAAATTCAGCTGTTGATTGGATACAGAAGTTTGCTTTGTCTACCCAGTTGCAGTAGAAGATTATGTTTGGATATTTGACAGATTTCCAGAGGATTACCTTCATTTGACAACAAGATTTTCAAGGTTTTAGAGCTTTTCAAACTAATCCCTCCACAGCTTTGAGGGCATCTAAATTATAGAGAGGGATTATTTCTGTATGGTTAGGAGTTATATGGTTTGATAAATTATTCTCATCATTTGTAAATTATCCTTTTATATTTTTGGTACAACTCCAGACTGACGTAAATGTGTTGTGATTATCTCTACGTTAGAAGGTTGTGTACTTGGATGAAAGTATATGCCACTGTAGGTGATAAAATACCAGTGGATAAGTGCAGTGTTTTAGATACTTGTGAATGTCATAGCATGGTCCTAGAGTATTTCCTAGGTTTAGCCTATTCCTTAGACACGTAGCCTTGTAGATTGATTTTCTATTTTGTCTGGTACTGACAGGAATTAGCCGTGTTAGTTGTTAGGTTCGTCCCAAGCACGTCTCTCCAGTTTAACCTCATTTTGTGTCAGTTGTTGATAAAGGGATTTTGTCAATTAAATAACACCAAGTTGTCATTGTGACTTTGTCACAGGGTGGAGGGCTGTTTTGTGTTAAAAGTTGAGTACTGTCCATTGTTATAGTGAGGCATTTCACAAGGGCAGATTATTTTGTAGTAGGCACAGGAAACCAATGAGAGTAGTTGACTTGAGAGTATATTTATTGGAACAGTTTTTGTAAACCTATCAAATACAGTTTTATTTATTTATATTAACTGGAGTTAGTGTGCATGGTGCCAATATTCATTTATAAATGTTAGGACTTGATTGCACATGGACACGCTGAGAAAAACAAGGCCTTACAAAGTTATTGCAGAAGGAATTCTTGAACCAACATGTTAAGGGGATATTCAGTGCAGTTAAACCCAACTCAATCAATCAATCAATAATTGGATATTAATTGGATGGGTTATATGTGTTATGTAATTGAGTTGACTGTTGAAGTGTGTGTGGCCACATTCTGACAAGGAGTATAATTAAAGTGTTGAAGTTGCTGTTGTTCAGTAAGTCAAAATGTTTTGGGGCTATGTTAACCTTCCCTATTACTTTAAAAAATGAAATCAAAGAAAAATGTAACACAATGTTCACAACCTAAGAATGTATAAATTGCCTTGTGTTATAGCCCCATTCAATATTGATGTTCCAATCCAAGTTTCTGCCATTGACTCTTCCATCCCCATATTAGGGACCTCTGTATTATCATGTTGAGGGATGTTTAACAGACTGTATAATAAGGATAGATACAACAGATGATCTAACCATTACCCATATTATATGTAACATCAGACTGGAATTTGTCAAATGTTCTAAGACTTGAAGCGGAGAACGCCAATGTCAGCCTTGATAGTTTTTGCTATATGACAGACAAATCAACAAATTAACTTAATTAACGTCATTAGTGAACATGTTTGAAAATAAAGTAAATTAACTGGAAGTATATTTTCCATAACTCAAATCTAAGAATATTCTCAAGCATGGTTGGTGAAATCCAGGCCCGTCTGGGGTCTAAACTTAAGTGTTTGCAACAGATTTTGATTTAAAACTTTTTAAAAAAATCAACAAACAAGTGTGCATGCACTGTCTGCCAAAATAAAATAAAAAAAAACTATGAACTACAATTGTTTGCCAAGAGGCTCTATATTGCCAAATATTTTTGTTTGATAACCCACTAATGGCTAATGTAAATGTATAAAAGTTCACTTATACCTTAACAGTAAAAAAACATGTCATTGTGGTTTGTTTTAACCTCCTTTCCATTTAAAAAAAAATAAAATAAAATAAAATTAGAAAATAAAAAAAAATAAATGAAAAATTAAAAAATGCAAAAAAAATTGCGGTGCCGTTAAACCTAACTCAATCAATCAACAATTAAAAAAACTTTTAAAAGATATTTAAAAAATTACTTTCCTCCTCCCTACAGACTGTTGCTTGAAACAACTTCATTTGGTAATTCAGTGAACACAGAATTTTGAGCTGTTACAGAACCAGTCTGTCAAAATCTGCCAGCTCAAGTTTTTTTGAACCTAAAACACTATAACTTTAGAAACAGTTTACTTTAGGAAATAATTTTTTTCTCTCTCTATTTGATAGATGCCACATAATTCCATCCTTTCCGAAAGCCTGTGTT
>JAULCC010558694.1:0-10599 GCA_032358795.1 Nuttallia obscurata
TGATCATGTTTATGTTAAAATGTCCTCACTATAACAACATGCTGATTGTTCAATTATATGCTTGAAGTATATATATAATTGATTTCAGACTTATAAACTTAATCTATTTTAACTTTACCTGATATATGAGTCTCGAACTGCTGTATATGTGTAAAATGAACATATGTCTAATCATATACTATTTATTATCCACATACGGTATAAATGCTATCTAAGAATAGATAAGTTAAATGTTTATGCTTGTGCTCAAGAAATTTAACTTAAATATATTACAAAAGAGATCTTTGAGCATGCTGTTTACTTTATTATGTAAACATTATTAGTCTCCTACCGGTCGTAGACCAGTGTCGGAACTATAGATTGCTCAAGTCCGTCGGTCCGTCGGCCCGTCTGTCCGTTCCAATTCTTGTTAAGGCTCTGTCTCACACATGCTTGAATGGACTTCACATACATATGTATTTTTTCTCAAAACAAGATAATGTGTCATGCATATCACCCAGCCTACTACTCCCGAGATCAAGGTCACATTTTTCAAAATATGGTTTATATAGAAATTTTCTTGTTCGGGCTGTATATCCCACATGCTTAAATGGATTTTGAATTTACTATACACATACATTCTCCATGACAAGATGATGTGTAAATCATATCACCAAACCACCTACTCCAAAGGTCAAGGTCATTTGAATAACATCATTTATATAGGCGAATTCTTATCCATGCACTATTTCCCACTTTAATATTAATTCACACAATTATTCTCCATTTCAAAATGATGTATCATGCACATCGCCCAGCTACTTACTCCAAAGGCCAAGGGCACATATTATGATCACATACATAAGACATATATATTGAATTTATTTCTCTTCAATAAATTCATTTCTTTTCAACTTTCTTGCTCGGGCCATAGTTCCCTCATGAGTTTATCGCTTTTATTAAAAGTTCACATGGTTATTACCCATGGCATGGAGGTGCGTCGTAAATAACATGCGACCAACAGATCCCAAGGTCAGTTTCACATTTTGGATAACATTATCTACATAGACATATATATCATTTAATCTGCGATACATTACGCATAAACTTACAAGTTTCTTGTCTGGGCCATAACTCCCACAGGGGTAGACCAATTTTATTAATACTTCTGTTTACATGGTTATTACCAATAGCACACACAAGACTTAAGCATCAACTCCAATGATAAAGGTCACATTAAAAGATCAAATCGTTTACGCAGAAATATGGTGTTATATTTTTTGTCTGAAGCACACACTTGAAAACTCAGGGACGAAATTCAATACAATTTAATACAATAGTCAAGCACAATAAAAATTAGTGCAGTGTACAAAAGCTATAAATATATCTTACCTAATTACAGAGTTATTTCCCTTTTTTCTATTATTTATATGGAATTGACTTTACGATACCGTACAATAGTCAATGGCAATGAGAGGAAGTACAGTGCAGAAACACCATACCTCTGATTTTACCAATAATATAGTTATTGCCCTTTGTTACCTTGTTAATAATTTCTCATTGCATTGTATATCTTTTGTTGCCATACGGCAGGGGACTTTTGTATTGCATGCAATACTACATTTGTTTAGTAACATTATGTTTATCTTATAGCATTGAGCACTGTTTCGCCTAAAAACAATAGCAAAAGGTTTACTGAAACCTGAATGCAATACATATATTTAGAAGAGCATGGGCTATCAGTTTTAGCAGTATCAAATGTACGAATGACATTTTAATTATGTTTACTGTGATAGGTCTAGCTGTGCAGTGGGGAGGTATTGGAGACGTTGGCGTTATAACTGAGTCCACAGGACACAATGAGAATGTGGTATGCGGAACACAGCAACAACGCATCAATTCATGTCTAGCCACTCTTGATCTGTTACTGAACCAGTCCGAATCTGTTGTTTCCAGCTCCGTCCCAGCTAGTGTGCAAATGACACATAAGTCATGTTCAGAAAATAAGTTGGATATCGTTAGTTCTGTCTGCAATATCCTAGGTATGATCAATTACTTCTAAAATAGTTGTAGAATAAATAGAGGATAATTGTATTTTTCAGTGTAAGATATGAATTTATTTCATCGAGTGGCGAAGCCAGGAGTGAAAATTTGGCCTTTGCTTTCCACGAGATGAAACAAAATCTTATCTTACACTAAAAATACAATTATCCTATTTCTTATATACTTGTAAAGGTGTTTAAAGGTAATTTAGTGCCAGATCTGAAGGTACTGAACATAAATTGGCGAGAAACAACGTCAAGTTTTCGACATCAGATTATGACGTCATCACTGTTTGCAACCCGGCGTCTTAACTCGCACCACAGGGTTACCTTAAGAAAAGGGTTACAGCGAACCGGATGAATGAAATTATAACTTATAATTTCACAGGTAGATTATAAGGTTATAACTCACTGAGAAATCACTATAATTCACGGAAAAGCATAATTATAAGAAATTGGGTTTATCCCATTGTTCCTCCAAATAACACTTATCACTTTTATTTTCTCTGCATATTTATATTTATCTAACAAATCTTAATTTGTTTTATCAACATGTCTGAAATCTTATCTTCCACTTTCAAGAAGTTTTGAATTTGTTGATCTTTAGCCGTTTTATTCAGTTTGTTTGTTAGTTTTAAACTAACTTGTAAGTTGGTTTCAAGAAGTATACAATGATATAAGCAGTCCACATACTCTTTAGGCTCAATCAATTTGTCTACAAATAAACGTTTTCAGTAAAATGGTCTTTTTGCATTGTTTGCATGATAAAACTGTATAGTTATAATTGTGCTTGATATGCATTTTAGGTACTACCGATCCTAGCTCAGTAAATCAAGATTCAAGTCTGCGCGATATTGGCCTAGATTCGCTAATGGCGGCGGAGATCAAACAGACACTAGAACGAAGATTTGGCACGTTCATGACAATGAAGGAAATTAGAAAGCTGTCCCTAAATAAGTTACGTGAAATCGCATCGGATGGAAATATAGAAAATATAGAAAGACGGAAGAGCTGTCAGAAGAAGATGAGTTTGCAAACAGACAGGGGGGCATTTTTCGAGAAAACAGAAGGTTGAAAAAAAATGGTTGTGCGACGATTATGGTTTGAAAAGGTACACATGCACAACATAAGTTGGTTGGAATACAACTGATAAAAGTTAGGTTATTGTGTTACAAGTGGTGATGTTTGTAACACACCTCTGTCAATAATATATCTTGTTTATGTCGGGTCACCTGATTGTAGTTTGGTAGTTTATTCATAATAATCAAGCTTTGCATTTCTACTTGGTATTAATGTAGAAGACGGACGAAAGAAAATACCATTACAATGTGGGGACCTCTCCTTTATTTGTATGATAAGGCTGGAATCGACAGGAAAGCACTTTGGCTACTAAGCTCAAATTCATATTTACACGTTTTAATTTAATTATGTTCTTTTATCTCAGAAAAAAAGCATTTAAATTTGAAATTATACATACTTAGAGAATTTAACATAATATACAGAAATAATACATATTGTAAACTGAGTGCATTGTATTAAGTTCTTGCAAGATAACCTGGTACAATATTATGTGCTACATAAGAATGGAAAACTAGATTCTCTGTCATGAATACATGATAACAATGGTAAAATGCTTGAATAATACCAGTTCTTTTTAAATTTATCGTATTTTTAACAGCATTTCAATAATATCGTGACATCCACCTTATTAAAGGTGAAGAAAGATCCCTATGGTCATTATTTCAGGCACAGGGCGTACCCGCGTAAAACCATCGACCTACTGCAAGCAAGTTTCACTTGAAAATTCAAAGTAACCTGGCCGTTATGGTGTCAGGCCCCGTGATATGTTAAACTAATGTTGTGTCATTATTTCTATAAACGAAAATTGTAGATATAATCCAGACTAGTACATGTAAAAACTATGAATGATCTCTATTTGTAGATTTACCAGGGTGACGCAAGAATCCACATCATACCTGGAGACCATTACATTCCTACAATCAGATTTTGACTAACATGTGCTTCTATGTTGAACTTTCTTATGGATATCAACTTGGTTGGTTTAATCTTTGACGTACAGTTGATGACTTCGGTTTTAGGGATTAATTTTACAATACGTTCATGAAAATTGAGGCTTGAGACATTGAACAACCACCAAATCAAGTGACATCCCTCACACACACTAAATCACGCGCAAAATGAACAACTTAAATAGCTTAGATTGTAATTAAAACTTAGCAGATAATTATAACTCGAGGCCATAAACATCAATGGTTTGTGGCTTAAAACGTGTTTATGAAAGCCCCATTTTTTATTGCAGTCTTGTAAATTGAATCAAGTTTCCATAAGATTTGATCTAGGACACATCATGACCTCAGTCCGCAGTATAAGTTAGGCTGTCAGTCTGCAGAGTAGACAAGGATGTTGGTCCATAGCATAGTTCACACCAGTCGTATCACTGTGTATCAGTGTGTATTTATTCCTAGGTGCTACACATTTGTCATAGGGAGGACAAAGTGCATATGAATATATATCTGTCTAGTACTTTTTCAATATAGATATATGGTTATTTGCAAAGTAGAACATTTGGTAAGGAGTGTTACTCTCTGGAAAATATATAATGAATGATTCGTAAAAGTTGAATTTATCTAAATTGTACCGATTCTAAACTATATTAAGTCTAAGATTAGCATAACAGGCATCCAGTTATTTTGTTTATGAGTGACCTTTTTACATATAAGAATGTAAGAAACCTATGGGATGTCCTCGATTCCAAGATGGACATGGAACAACACGTAAATGCTGTTTGTAGGTCTTGCTATGCCCAGTTACGAAGAATAGGCCACATAAGACAATATCTAACCGGTGATTTGACCAAACCCTTGAACACTCTATTGTTATATCCATACTTGTCCACTGCAACTCCCTGCTTCACGGCCTACCTAAAACAATTTTTAACAAACTTCAAACAGTCGGCTTGTTTAATTACCAAGACTTCTCGATTCAATCACATCACACCAGTGTAAAGGAGCTTCATTGGCTTTCAGTGCAATACAGAATTGATTTTAAAATACTTATTTATACATATTAAGCCATAAATAACCAATCGCCTAGCTACATCAAAAACATGTTAAAGATAGACCACATCTTGTGTTAAGATCTCCAAAGTGACATTGTTGCTCTTGTGATACCAAGATCCCATATTGTTACATATGGTGATCGTTATTTTGCAAATGCTGCTCCAAAGTTGTGGAATGCGCTTCCACTGGGAATACGGAACTCAAACACATTGTGCTCTTTTTAAAGATCTCCTAATACTCATTTCTTTTTAAAAATATATGGTAACTGAAAGTTTCGTTAATCTAACACATCTATGCCTAAGATTGTCATTGTTTATTTTCTAAATGGGATTTTACTAGGTTTATGATTTTTAGGTAGCATGTTAGGCATGTCTTATATGATTGTCTATGTTTAAGAATGAATAAGAATATAAATTTGTATGTCTGTTTAACTTTTGATTTTCTATGTTTTAGAATTAGTATGTGCATGAATTTTGTTTAAATTTTTATTTATTTAGTCCAGCCTGTATGTATAAATATTTATAGACCCGCAGTGGTATAACATGCACTGTCGTTTCATTGATAAGAAGACCAATGGTAAGAGGAGCACCTCAGTACCAGTGATATGACAAACACTTAAATAACAATGATATTAAAGCACATACATAACACTGATAAATCAACATCATGAAAACTAACTCAAGGATTCCTGAACACTCTGTCATGAATTTTTAATTCAACAGTGTTGCAGTTGAAAAGATGTATGCTACATTGTAAAAATCCATGTCAAATAGTTTTGATTGGTACATGCATTTATAATACTGATTGATCCATATTTAAATAGTAATTTACGGTTTGCCACTTTGGTTGCAATTTTTGAATTAAATATGCTTAAATGTATTCTCTATTATAGTATCATCTCCATACATATACACAAGAAAGCATAGATAAGGTTGCGTTCTAAATGTATGGTCAAGAGAATCATAAGAGACTTTTTACACAGTTTGATATTTTTACCCCAGAAAAAACCAATATTATAACGAATTATTCATTTTAAAAAAAATAACAAATACAAAGTTTAAAAAGTGTCCGGACACGGAAGTCTGAAATAGTTACTGTTTTTGGTTATTGAAATTGGTATTGGTTTTGCTCATAGTTTTTCTCCAATGGTACATGAGATTCCGTACATTTTGAAAATTAACAGATATGAAAAAAGCAATAAACAAAATCTCAAGACATGCGCCATATTCTGTGTGTTACAATAGTAAGATAGTCGGTACCGTTTGGTAGGAATTGCATATTAGGAAGTTTAACTCATACAATCCGCGAGATTATTATAGATTCCGTCAGAAAAGGGGAATATAGAAGCAGTAAAGGCTCTTTACAAGTGTAAGTTGCATTAGCATAATAACTGTCTAAAAAGGATTAGTAAATATTACTTAATGTGCGCAGCAGTTAGAGTTTTCATTTTTTGCGAATATCAACATCGATGTAATCCAAAAGCATTAGTAACAACATAAACTTCATAATTATGGGAATGTGATAAGAAACCTTCAATGCATATGCCATCTTAAACTTCAAACAACGCAACAGAATAAGTTTTTTCTATAGGAGACTTGTTTTATTTTGTTTAAAAATAATCCTTCTTTTATCAGAACAAACAACTCGTTCATCAGGAATGACAACTAGTTTGTCAGGGGCCGTATCCAAGTAGGATCTTAGGATTTGTCTAAAACTTAAGAAAATCTTATAATTATTATTAGAAAACAGTTTTCATTAACTGTTTGTGGTATTCCAGTTGCATCTTAAGATTTGTTTTAGCTGAAACAATCTTGAATTGATGAAAATAACTTTAACATTTTCTTAATTGTAATTTTTAAGGTTGACTGGATTTAAGGAAAAAGCTATTGACTTAAGTTTTTTTTCAACTTACGATACTACTAGGATACGGCCAAGGGCTTAATACAGGAGGGCCCTTGTAAATTGACGAAGACCTCTCCTATAAAAAGCTGGGTTGATCAGCGACGTTTCACTGCATGGTATTACTCAGTTGAAGAGAGAAAAAAACATCAAAATCAAAATAAAATATTTACTTATACAGTGAAGAATAACATTTATATGTAGTTGTATATATCTTACGAGCTCATGGGTATTATGTACTGACATTATCTGTTTATCTACATACTTGTATGTTGTATCATCATATAAAACGCTATATACATGTATTTCAGAAAAAAAATGTTCTTTCTGGCTTATAGAGTCTATATTAGGTTACCGTTTGTTAGGTTGATATTACAATGTACTTTTCTCACGCGGTTTTACATATCAAAACGCTTCATGAATATGGGTGGGGTCGTTATTTTTGCTGAATTTGCAACATACAGAATAAAGGGTCATCATTGATGTTGCAACTAAACGGGCATGTTACAAGTTGTTACCACGTTAATTCAAGGGAAAATGGAATCATATTTTACATGAAAAGAAATAGTCAAATGTACCTATTTGAATATATTTTATGGTCGGCATATACAGGAAGCATGTAACCAAAGTCATAAACATGTATTTCATTGAATTGGTCACTTATAATTTGACGAAAGAAAATGAAAACACGTTGGATTGTAATCTTTCCAACATGAGATGTCGCCATGGAGGAACAGTACTACGATGTCTAATTTTTGAAATTGATACAGTATAAACTATAATTTGTAGAGTTGTTTGAGGAAGTTATCAGTAAGCTTTTTTTTTGTTTTGCGTTGGTATTGGACTTGCCGAGATGACCGGATGACGCATGTAAGCAGATGATAACACGATGTAACAAATGCCGTTCCTTACTGTCAGTTTATTTGTTCATACGTATGCTTTTTGTAATAAATAAAATATAACCGTGACAACGGGGTTTGAGTATTTATTTTGCCACAGTATTCACTTTCGGTTTATAAAGAAAAAACTAAAACACAACTATTTTTATACCATAGAAGTATGTTGACCATTCTAATAAAATGATGACTTTAAGAGTATTAGATGTAATGATTGCTTCAGACCTCGAGTTAATAACACAAACATGTTTTGACATTAGTTTCAGGAAGATCGGCAAGACATAATTCTTATTGAGGTTGACAATCACTATAGGATATTCATTGCAAACTCATAGTTCACCTTTAAAGATCTAATTCATAAATATATGACAATAAAGTTTCATTCTGAAACTCAGCAGAGACCGCAAAATACTTTGTGAACAAGGGGCCAGATATAAGCCGTTTTTGATCATGCTACTGACAAATCACACTATACTAACGAAAGCATCAGCCTGCATGGGGAATCGCGTAGAATGACATGAAGGAAATTTAAAGCAAAATATCAAGTAAGGCAATTGTTGGATATGGAAAATAATCAAATACGATGGTGTGTTACATATGACATATTATTGATGTAAAAAAAATACTATGCTAGTGTAAACAAGCTCGACTGTAAATAATTACGTATACTTTGATGCATCTAGATCGAAGAAATTTAATAAGCGTTATAAAAGACAACACTGAATTGGATATGTATACATTAATATTTAGTTTATCTTGGCACACAACGAATATATAGATTTATAACATTTGACAATAAGTTTCCATCATAAAAAACTTGATGAAATAACCATTTGAACAATTTAGCAAATTTCAGTCTACAAGAAGGCTGTACGGTACAATAAAGTAGTTTGAATGCTCAAGCATAGTCTAAGAAGCTGCATGGGCGAAATGTCTTTGACGACGTTGATGGTTAAATGCACAATCATTGTTGGTGTGAGTTAAATCGTATTTAGGCATCCTACTGCTGTCAAATCCATCTTCGCCTGACACCTGTTTTTATCAGTTAAAAAATGCCAAAGTGCAAAGGTACATTTTCGCACTTCTTTTTCGGTCTGGGGCCAACACAAACCTGTTTAAAAACCCACAGATTTGTTTTTAAAAATATGCGAAGGAGTACTCTATCATTTTTGCATACAATTCGATACCTCATGTAGAACTCGTGGGGTAAAAAGTGACAATCGACGGTCAGTTTGTTTTGCATTTGGTATAGCATTTTCTGTGGGTTTTCATATAGAAAGTGCATATAAGTTACCTTTGCTCTTTCGCATTTTCCCCACCGGTCCTACTCGAGGCATCGAAAACAAATATGAGAAATTGCAAGGATACACTTTCACACTTTTTAAAAAGATTTTTTTGTGTGCTATCATTAGATTCGTTTAGGCATCAAACCAAAAAGTGCGACAATGTACATGTACCGTTGTACTTTTGCATTTTTTAACTGGAGACATCGAAAACAAAATATGAGAAATTGCAAGGGTACACTTTCGAAACTTATTAAAACAAAATTGTGTGTTCTATCACTAGATATGTGTAGGCCCTAAACCAAACAAGTGCGACAATGTACATGTACCGTTGCACTTTCGCATTTTTTACTATGGAAAGAGGCGTTTACATAACGTAATTATACATTGTAAAATACCCTTCTGGGATACAATATACTTTTCATTTATATCTCTAGACACTGAATTCTTCCACTTACGATTTCTAAATGTCAACAAATCATACAGTTGGGAGTTATTTCAAGACCTAAAAACAAAAGATGAGTAATTTTAATTATTGACTTTCTTTCTATCATTGCCGTCTTAAGATTTATCCCCGGTTGTGCACATTTAATACGCTGTCAGTACTGTTGCCAATGTAAGATAGAGATATAATCGAAATATTTGTTAGGCTTTGATATAACAAACCAGCTTCACAAAAATATGACATCGTCAACAATAATGTCAAGATGTGTATTGACATATATCAAGTTACAGTGCATTTTATTTTGAACATTTTCCATGTTCTTGTACTGTGCATCCAGCGTTTATATTGTGTAGGCCATAAACAGCCTGTATGTTTAATGCCGAATTTAGTATAAAGTATTTGTATTTCAAAATGTCCCTTTAACAGTCAATTTACTGTGCTAACTTACAAACTTGGTAAAATATTTATAAACACACTGTTTGTGTATTTACTTCAAATGAACATTATTGAACTAAGTGTCAATTATCGTCAAGTATTCCAATATCGAATATCTTTTTTAGAATAAAATACAATCCCTGGCAAAAGGCAATTCCAATACAAAGGAGTTGTTATCCTTCACTTAACAAGTAATACTTCCTTCATCTCAAATGGTCAACAATTAGAAAAACATATATTATCTTACACAGGATCATGAAACTATTAGCTGTGTGATTGTTAAATTTACGCCACTCTATACCAGCTAGGGTTAATGAACGTCCCAGCGAGAGGGAAGCGGATACACAGAACTCTTTTGTAGAGGCCTGTGGTTCTTAAACGCGTCCAGTGTATAGCACTTATACACATGGGGGGTCTGAACCCCTGCCAGTCACTTTTATCCTGACACCGACAAACAAGTCATAATGCTAACCCTTAATCCTGAGCGCCACAGAGGGAAGGCCATTACTACCAATTTTAAAGTCTTTTGGTTTGACCCGG
>JAULCC010558805.1:0-10599 GCA_032358795.1 Nuttallia obscurata
GTCTTCCTCCACCTGTAATGAGCTGGACGTCACGATATGACTGAAATACTGTTAAAGCGACGTTAAATTCCAAAAAAACAAACAAACAAACAAAGACTGATCATAGGTTTTATTGGCTATATGGCTGGGAAATGGGTTTCAGAGGTTAAGTGTTCTGATGTAGCAGTGTTTAAAATTAACCTGTGTAAAGAAGGGTATTTGTACATTTGATGGTTCAGTATAAAGTTGTAACCAATTTATTTCTTGTTATCATAGTTGTAGCAGAATTAATTTGTTATCTTTGACATCAGGTACATTTTTGACAGTTTTATATATCACAATAGGACGATATATAACAGATGGGCGGGCATACAGAACACTTCTTTTACATCAATAATCTGTACAGTTTCTTCTATTTTGATATAAGAATATAAGCCTTTCAGTTGTCAGGTAATGCTACTTATCCAATAGGTTTTGATGAACAAAAACTTTATTCTTTTTAATCATTTAATTAAGTAATGATTTTATCTGTTTCTAAAATCTTCATTTTAGTTAAACTTGTTTTTTTTTGTGTTTTTCAAGATAAAAAAGAAATAATTGTAATTAATAAAAAAAAATATAGAAAACTGGTAGATTAACTAAGCTTGTCAGTTTATCTGGCAATATACATTGTGGTCTTAGGTAGGGGAGGAGGGGGGGGAGGCTCTGCATGGAGCTATTAGGGACTACCCTTTTTATGTCCACCACTTACAAAGTGGAAGCATATAAATATAAATTGCTTTTGTCAGTTGGTCCATCCATACAGATGTCCGGAATATCTTGTGTATTCAACTCCTTCCAAACTATTGTAAGGATTTGCTTCAAACATTCAGAGATGAATAACCTTGATGTGTCGATGGTCGTAAAGAAAGGAATTTGGGCTGCAAATATTTTAAATTGAAAAATGGCCCATTGAAATCTACAATACATAAAATATAGGGAACAATTTTTTGTGTGTCCATTACTCCTCCTACAGTACTGTAAGGATATGCTTCAAACTTTCACTGATGAATAAATCTTGAAGTGTGAATGGTCATAAAAAAGAAATTTGGGCAGCAAATACCTTTGTATGATTTAATCATATGGCACTAAACTGTCAAATGAAAGTAGTCCTTTATTTAGTGACAACAATTGCAATATTGGGGCATCTGTGTCCTATGGACACAATTTAAGTTTTCTTCTTTAACTGGACATTGTAAATATTGCTGCTCAAAATTAAGTCCAGGTATAACTAATTACAGACCTTTATAATACTGATAGAAAGCTGTGTTGCCCCATATGTACCCCTTAGGGTCTGCACTTCTAGAATTACGGATGTAAACACCTGTATAATGTGCAAGAAGTCAATCTGAACTTACTTAAGTGGGTATGAGAGTTGTAGGCACCCCAGAAGATATGTTTATTCATCCACCCTTTGATGTACATGCTGCCGAGGTACAATTTTCATTAGGCTAGGTAAATTATTGCACTAAAGATGATTGCCATACATTAAGAAGAAAATTACAAACATTTAATGCATCTGACTTGAAAGGGCTTTCTTTATAGCATGCATTTTATTGCTGGCCACTACAGCCTTTTTTAAGATGGAGAGTTTTTGACTTGTATTAATTGTTTTCAATTGTCCATTCCCTGTTGATGATATCTTGTAGGGCTAATAAAAAAAGAAAGCTAAACTATCTGCCATATATATTTATTAAATTTTTGTTGGTGTTTTTCAAATGTCTGATTAATATATGGGCACATGTCATGGAATAGAACTTTAAAAGGTTAAAGCAGATTCACAGTAAAGTTAGATTAGTAAAAACTTAATGGTTAGGTTTTCCACTCACCAGACTTTCTTCAATCAAACAAGTGAACCAGTTTCATATTTGGGGCATTTTAAGACAGGCAATCAAAATTAGATATTTGATAGAGGAGATTGGTTTGTTGTTGGTGAATATTGTAAAAAAAAAGATGTCTCATTGCATGGTGTCTTGCTCATCATGCTGATCAGGGTCTTCATCATGTTTGCTGTATTGCAAACAACATATAACTTTGAAGCCATGTATAAAGACATCAATTTGTAGGTAGGAAAATTTGAACTACAGAATGCTGATACATTAACTAGACTGCTCCTCTACAAAAGGGTGCACCTATTTTACGATTTTGTTCAGAGTGTTCTTCAAATTATTTCTACCAGCGTATGAAATCAAATACTCTGAATGTGAAACAGTCATATTATGATGCAGTGATGAAAGATAAATTTCTTAGTGAATTTTTTCAGACCAGGATGTGACACGTAAAGTTATTAATCCATATTCAGGGATAGCTCATTTGCAGATATGGTGTCATGTTACTATATATAGATACTTGAGACTGTTATTAAAACTTAAAATAAGTAAATGAGGCAATTATGATTTTGTAACTTTATATATCATAGAGATGATTGAGATTGGAGATGAGAGGCTTTAGCTTATCTCAATATAAATGAATGTCGGATTAATTAAAAATGAATGAATACTGAATTTTGTCCATAGTCAATCCTGATTGCTTTTATTGGCACATTTCAGATTTACATATTTCACTTAAGTTTGGTGCACTGCAGTTAACCTTGTTTCTTCCCATTGTTAAAAAAAGCAATCAGTAACTGGCCTCCAACATAGAGTAATGACATATTTGGATAACGTTGTATAGAATTCCCATCATCATGCATCTATTATGTTAAGTAGAACATATTTTACTAAAGCACAAATATATACCCCCACAAATTCTTATAATTGTTAGTTTGTCACATTTAACTTTATTGAATGTCAAATTTTATAAACTTAAAGAAATTTGGTTAGTTTGCATCTCAAGAAATATTATGCTTGGTCGAAAGAGAACAAAACTTGCTTGAGCATGGGCTCATGCTAAATATGTAATGCATTCCAATTGTTTGAAATTCTCATGTTATTTGTTTAACCCAGTCACAGTTATGAATTTTACAGGGATAGGAATTCTAGTTTTAAATACTGTATTTAGTAGAGGTTATCCATGAGAAATGGGCACATACCATCAGTCCATGAAAAACGGGAATACAACCAAGTTCATTAGAAATGGGCACATATAACCAATTCATTAAAAATGGGCACATACCACCAGTAAATGAGTAATTGGCAAATACCACCATGAGAAATGGGCACATATCACCAGTCCATGAGAAATGGGCACATATCATTTGTCCATGAGAAATTGGGGCAAACATCAGTTTATGAGTAATTGGCACATACCACCAGTCCATGAGAAATTGACACATACCACCAGTCCATAAGAAATGGGCACATACCACCAGTCCATGAGAAATGGGCACATACCACCAGTCCATAAGAATTTGGCACATAACACCAGTCCATGAACTATTTGCACATACCACCAGTACATAAGAAATGGGCACATACCACAAGTCCATGAGAAATTGATGCATACCATCCTTGTCAACAAGTCCTTGAGAACAGGACAATACTGCAGTCCATGCGAACAAGGCACATGCTACCAGTCCAAGAGAAAAGGGCACACACCACCAGTCCATAAGAAATTGGCACATACCACCAGTCTATAAGAAATGGGCACATACCACCAGTCCAAGAGAAAAGGGCATTTATTGTAAGTCTGTGAGAACAGAGCACTTATCACAAATCCTTGAGAAGAGGACTTTTGTATGAAGCTAATGAGAACAGGACAGTTATCACAGTCAATGAATACAAGGCAATTATAACTAATCTGAAAACAGGAAATTATCACAGTCCATGAGAACAGGGCACTTATTACCAGTCTGTGAAAAAAAGAAATTATCACAGTCCATGAGAACAGAAAATTATCAAAGTCCATGAGAATAACGCACATACCACCAGTCCAAGAGAAAAAGGCAATTATCACATGTCTGTGAGAACAGGACACTTGTCTTATGATAATGAGAGCAGGACAATTAACACAGGCCATGAAATAAGGACTTTTATCACCAATCTATGAAAAAAGGAAATTATCACAGTCCATGAGAACAGGACAGGAATCACAAGTCTGTGAAAAAAGGGCACTAATCACAAGTCAATGAGAACAGGGTGCATATCATAATTACATGAGAAGAGGACCCTTTTCTTAAATTCATGAGAACAGGGGACTTATAGCCAGAGATCTGAACACTTACGACAAGTCCATGAGAACAGGGTACTTATCACAATTACATGAGAACAGCACTTGTATTAAGTTAATGAGAACAAGATAATTTTTCACAATTCATAAGAACAGAACCATTATCACATGTTCATGAGAAAAGGGCACATAACACCAGTCTATGAAAATAAGACAATTATCACAGTTCATGAGAACAGGGCCTGACTCAAAGTCTATGCAAAAAATGACACATGCAGTCCATAAGAGAAGGGCACTATCACTAGTCCATGAGAAATGGGCACTTATCACTTGTCCATGAGAAAAGAGCACTTATCACCAGTCTTTGAAATAGGGTACTTATCACCAGTCTGTGAAAAACAACACAAATATCACAGTTCATGAGAACAGGGCACTTATAATTCTGTTAGAAAGTGACACTTATCACTAGTATGCGAGAACAGGACACTTATCACCAGTTCATAAGAAAAGGGCACTTATATCATCAGTCTGTGAAAAACAACACAAATATGGCCAATCTGTGAGAAAAGGGTAATTATCACCACTCAATGAGAATGGGATGCTTATCACTAGTTCATGAGAACAGGATATTTGGCATCATTCCATGAGAAAAGGGCATTTATCTCCAGTCCATGAACACAGAACACTTATCACCAGTCCATGAGAAAAGGGACTTAATTACCAGTCCAGGAACATAGAGTAATTATCACCAATCCATGAGAAAATGTCATTTATCAATAGCATTAAAAAAGTTAAATGTTCTTAAAATACAATATCAATTGATAAAGTTGAAGAAACTTCAATAGTTTCAAAAGTACAATAGCATTGAAGAAACTTTAAATACAATAGCATTCAATGAAGTTTAAGTACAAGCATATCAGACATGGGTTTAACTGATGGTCAGGATGGGTTCAGGGACATGATCACAGAAATCTAGGCAACAGATCAGAATTGCTGATGAGCTGTAGAGATATGACTAAACTTATTTTGTTTTGAAATTCAGCTTAATTTGCTCAGAAATTGTATAGACCTCAAAACGAAAAGTTGTATTTTTTCTTGCCATCATAGATAACTAGGGGAAAAACAAAAGTTTTCTTTCAAAAGCCTCAGGATAAGTTTTATTATTTCTCAATCAAGAGGTGTTTAATAATGCACACATGAATTATGAAAACATTTTATTGACCTTTTATTAATTATGATATAAGCCTAAATGCATTTGCATAATACGCACTGAAGCGAGTATATTCATCATTCCTGAATAAAATCTGAAATTATATCTGCGTTAGAAAATGTCTTCTTCAAACACAAGAGGGAAAAAAACTGAGGACAAAAAGCAGTAATGATAACACAATGATGTGAGCCAACTATGCCATGCTAAAAATAAAACACTTCCTTTTAACTGCTTTGTTACTCTTGGTTTACTAGTTCAGATTATCTTATAAGTGTATAGTTATAAAAAAATATAGCCAGATTGTTATCTAAGGGAAATAACTGTGTCTGGTGTGTAAGTGTATAGTTCAAAATATAGCCAGATTGTTATCTAAGGGAAATAACTGTGTGTCTGGATCACCTTGATTACAGATATTACTTGTATTACTCCCCTTATCAAGAGAGTTTGAGATTTACAGAAATGATATTTGAATCCAGTATATGGGGGCATATAACTGCATATCTCATTGAATGATGGTATCTATGGCGACACTTACTGATATCTGCAGATTACGCATTGTCAGGTTATGGTGAAATATTGAATGAATCTGTCATCATGTGTTATTGATTGAACAAATAAGGGATCTTCAGACTTGTAACAGACATATCCTGTCTGTATGGGGGACAGTTTTATGTCTTTAATTTCAAATAAATGGAAATTTATCAGATGTTTTGGAGAGTGGATAGTTATGTTATCAGACAAAACGAGAGGGGGAAAAAATAAACTGCTAGCATATTACTCAGACAGTTTAATCAGATCTCAGTAGCTCATAAATAGCAGCAACATCTATTTGGGTCTGGTCTCCTTTAAATGTCATGACATCCCACAGATGAGAAGCTGACTTGAATGATTTCCTGTAACTTTTCTCTGGTCATTTATTTTCCTGAATTCCCATAATAACTCTGGAATTGTTTAGATATGCTGATAAGAGAACACTGAAAGAAATGGAGATTGCGAAAGCAAGTCTTTATAATAATGAACTTTGAGTAGGCAATGGTCTATAGATAGTTAAACATTGTCATCTATAAACAGATGACATTTGATTTGAGATTGGAACTTTTTATTATTCTTCTGGCACTCATTTAACAAGGTTAACAAGTGAAAAATAGCTGGTACAGCTGTCCTCAAGACTTGAACCTTTGACCTTTGGTTGACATATTACTGACTGGTTTGTCACACCTCCAATACTGAGGTTTAATTGTGATCCACTTTTCCATATCAGTCCATTGGGATTATTTTAGAGAAAGCTCGGTGACAAACAGTGCAGACCTTGATAAATTGATGCCTACTTTAGCTGTTTTGGTCATTGGTCCGAGTCTACATTGTTTGCAAGCCAGAGGCCACTTGTTACAATCTTGAAAGAATGAATAAAAATGATAAACTCTAAAATAAGCTAAAACATTTTTCTGTATAATTTATCAGAAGGGAAAACCATATTCAGATCAGTCACATTCCATAAAGATTGTTTGATGCCAAAATGTAGCTGGATTATGAAAACAATGACAGTCTGCACAGTGTGCCTAAAACCTAGCCCCTTCAATTAATCGCACTTATATTTTTATTAATGACTGAACTCTCTTAGCCTCCACAGTCAACTTACTTCACCACTAACCTGTGACACTATCATACCAAACAATCACAAAACATATTATAATCAATTACAATTCCTCAGAACTATAATGGACTTGTCTAAAACTGAGGGATGGCATTGTTCAATGTAGAAATAGAGAAATACATCAAGAAAAAGGTAAGTACTTCATTAAAAATGATAACTATATTTCAACCAAATTCAAAGAATATAAGAATCCACCATAGAATAATGCACCAGAGGGTCAGAAATCTACCAAAGGATGAGGCTTCGCCAAGTTGAGTCCCTTTGTAGATTTCTGATTATCTGATTTCATACATGACTAAATAAATGGTGGATTATTTTTCTCGAATTAACTATAATTTACATATTTGTAAAGTGGTAAATCACCTGACATGTAAGGTAGGTTAGTCTTACATGGGCAAAATCCCTATCTTCCACGGTCAGAAATGGGAGAGAGATCTATCTTTAACTATATTGATTTACCATAGCTAAGGACTGAAGGATGTATAAACATTGATTTTGAGTAAGTGAATGATTTGGGTTTTAAACAGTGCCACAACAAAAGTAAGATAGCCTGAGAGGTAAAACATGTCTTAATTCACAACCCTCGCACATCATTTACAACAGTCAAGAATATGAGACGTGGATACAGATTGTAAGCCCTTTAAACTCCTCAATATTTCCTTGTATCAATTGGAAAAGCTTAAATGTAAAGGACTTTTCCATGTGGCAATTTTACTAGAAAACGGCTATACTTCAAATTCCAGGCTAGAGCATTGGACAATATTTTGATTTTATAACTATTTGAAAATATTCAACTAAGCAGAACATTAACTTCCAATTAGTTGCCTGCTATCATCATGTAAGATTGTTACAGTAGTCTATGCTCAAGGTTGTAAAACTTCCTTTAGCATGAGCTCTTTCTTTTTCAGATATCAATGACTGATTGGCTAAGACCAAGGAAACTTTGATGCTCTAATGATTCCAGCCAATGAAATTGTCAGTGCTCACAAAAGGGTATACCTTTAACCCTGATTCTTGATCCTCTTTGGTATAGCAGTGGGATGAACAGGATTTAATATTGCCCTAAATTATGTATAAACAATGAGAGGCAATAGTTAAACAATTATGCAAAATTGCCGGCAAACTGGCTGATAGCTTTGTCTCCAGCTTATCCGATCAATTTCTACAAAATTCTATAACATGTTTCTTGACTCTTTTGGAACCAAACGTGTAAATGTTGTCTGCTAAGATTAGATTATAAAAATAAAAAGTACTTTTTCAATATTTTAGAATAAGATTTATGTATATTGAAGTGTCTATAAATACTGAAGAATATACAAATTTGATTTAGATTTAGCTCTACTGGTCTAAAAAGACCAAGAGATAATGGCATGATGAGCTGTCGAGTTGTCCTTCTTTCCTTCCATACATTCTTTGAAAGACATCTCTAGGGCCAGCCAGATGGCTTATAAGTAAAATGAAAAAGATTTTTTAAAAATCTTCTTGTCAAAAACAAGGCCTTTACATAGAGCATTGACTGATTGGGTAGTATCAAGTTTGTTCAAGCTGGGTCCTTCTGATCAAATTGAGTCATACTGCAGGGGTCACAAGGTTTAATTTAATTGTATAGTGAAAACTTAACACTCTTTTTTAGCTCACCTGACAATAAAGAGGTCAAAGGTAATGTGTTGTGATTGATTGTGACTGTCTGTCTGTCCACTTTTTACCTTTTGTACTCAGGAGAGCCTGCATTTTTTTTATTATCTTCATGAAACTTGGTCAGAATGATTATCTTTATAAAATCTAGGTCGAGTTAGAGTATTGGTCATCTGGGATCAAAAACTAAGTCACCAGGTCAACTCATAGATAAACTTATGACCGCAATAGAGGCTACATTTTTTCACTAGATCATTATGAAATGACTGCCTTGATGATATCCAGTTCAAGTTTGAATAGGGATCAAAAGTCAAATCATTGAGGCTGCATTTTTCGCAGGATCATTTTGAAATTTGTTTATATAGGGTTTCAGGTGAGGGATAAGTTCTTAGCTGCAGTTTTCTCCCCTGAAATAATCCTCCCTTGATCTGAACATTAAGGGATTTTAAATTAAATCTCTGAAATAGAAAAATAAACAGACCTGTAATAATTTGGAAACATTGCATGTTCACAAAAAGGAAAAACTGAAAGACCCATACCAGTATTCTGGAATGGGTGATACCCAACCATGTTTATAAGAGTAAAGCATACCTCTACTCTGTTATGAAGGACTTATTTATGACTGAAGCTTATCTAAATGAAATGAATATTAATTTTGTTATGGCAGATTTGACAAGCTTTTATTGTTCTTTTTTCTCTTTTCTTGACATATTTGTTGTCCTGCCAAGGGCTGCCATTAATGGATGATTTGATACAGCTTCTCAGCAGGGGTCAAATTTCCAATTTTCATCTGACAGTGTGCATATTGTAACATCAAGATTGCTCATCTCATAGTGAGGTAACTTTAGCAATTTAACTAGCAAACAGTTATTAATTTTATCGAAAATACGACCCTGAGCATTGCATATCTGTCAGTGCTGGTGTTATTCCAGCATGTTTTACGAGGTGCGTATGCTGATATCGTAAATGGAATTCTCAATCAGCTGCAATTTGATGATGAAGGAAATTGTTGTATTTGATGAAATCAAGGAAGACTTCTCTTTCATGTGATATAAAGATTTCAAATTGTATGTCTGAGTTGAGTAATTAGATATTTTATGGCACAGTTCTGATTTCAAATACAAGTTGTATTGTAAAGAGATATAATTATATCAGATTGCATGACACCTGTGTTAACTGCGGTTGGTTGAAGAAGCCTCTAATGATTGGTTGAATTCTGGTGTTACCTTTACATGCATGACAGTCAGTCGACCTAATTGTGCTACTGCATAAACTAGTACTAACCTGAGCGTCCCCTCAATTAACAGAAAACTTTCCCCATTATAAACTTCAGTGGAAGATCTGAGTGACAAGGCTGAGTAACTGGTGTGAGGCCACAGGCTCAATCCCCAGAGTAGTCAAACCAGATACTTTAAAATTGGTAGTAATAGCTTTCCCTCCTTGATGCTAAGGATTCATGGTTAGCATTACAACTGGTTTGTTGGTGTCAGGATAAAGTGACCAGCGGGGGTTCAGCCCCCCAATGTGTATCAGTGCTATACACTGGGCACGTAAAAGAACCAGAGATCTCTACAGAACAGTTCTCTGTATCCACTTCCCTCTCTCTCTAGGATGTTTATTAGCCCTAGTTGGCAGAAAGTGACGTAAACGAAATAAACAAACAAACAAAGACAGGCTGTTGCAATGATGAAAATGACCCAGCTGAGATTCAACATGGTGAATGTGTGATATGAAATCCCTATATCAACTTGCCCAGCAATTGTACTCTGTCTGTTTTGTCCATACCCAACTGACATAAAGACACCAACATACAGAGGTACCATAGCTTCCCTCAAATGCTGGTTGCTGCTTTTTGGGCTCAAGAGGGATGTCAATCCTTTGAGATATCAATCAATCTTTCTTTTTTGCTAATATGTCTATTATAAGTTTCAAGGAAATGTGCCCTTTCAGTATTGAATAAGATTATATTGTGTAT
>JAULCC010558916.1:0-10598 GCA_032358795.1 Nuttallia obscurata
GGAGTGTGCGATAACGTAAGAAGGTGACAAAAGTTAATGGGAAAAGCGTACGACTCTATTTAATTTTAGAAATTAAAGCGATAAAAATCGCTGTTTAAAGTTAGCTACTTAAATGCGAATATGTGAGTCGAAAATTCCAAAATCCCTGCATTTTCATTGGCTCAGAGAGTCGACTGAACTATAAACTGGTATACAGTGAGTATACTCGATCATTTTAGGGTATCATTAGATTTACACCTTTGCCAGGAATACATTGTAGAACATTTAGTTACTTTTTGCAAGCTACAAATTAATGTCTCTGAGATAGAAAGCTTTAATTCAATACATAGACAGTTTAAACAAAATGGTGTTCCTTTCAGATTTTAATTACATTTTATATATTACCTAAGAATATCTACATTTTGCTGACGACCCAGTGTCAATATATTGTTTCTGGAAGTGGTGTCCATGTGATGCGTCTGCCAGAAGGCGCTTCAATAAGGCAACACAATAACTATACCACCGAGACTTGAAAGAAATACTGTAAAAGCGACGTAACCCTCCCACAATGAATAAAATGAAAACAACAAAAGCAGCAGTACCTGAGAAAACTATATTTGTCTTCAGACGTTATGCTGAGGTCAATCTTGTGATACGTGCAAAACCAACCAAATTGTCACACAGTTCTAAGATAATCGTTAGATTTAAATTTCCGTATCATGCAGTCATGAATGTTTGTGATGCATTTTAAAGAATAAAGCATATAAATATCAGTTGAACGGATTAACATAGCTTGAATGAGTAACTTTATCAAAGTATATCTAATTGTAACTGTGGTTCATTAACTTGCTATATCCTGTTAACTGTGATATTATATTTTTATTACAAATAATATATGGTTATGGATATTTGTTAAATAATTCGTACTTAGCAATCCTCTGAGGTACGAAACACAAAAAAGGCACTGCTTATGGAGAAAGAAAAAAACTGAAATATTTTCATTACTAAAGGCTAAAACGACTGTTACATATCGCTCTAACCTAAGTCTATAATAAATAAATAAACAAACAAGATATCTTTGTTTTATAGAATAATGTATCTGATTAGGTGTTGCCACGCTACGCTGTGAAAACCTCCGTAGCTTATTTATTGGAGTCTTTGATTTTAATTCACC
This sequence comes from Nuttallia obscurata, assembly GCA_032358795.1. Lineage (NCBI taxonomy): Eukaryota > Metazoa > Mollusca > Bivalvia > Cardiida > Psammobiidae > Nuttallia > Nuttallia obscurata. The sequence goes on from JAULCC010558916.1 coordinate 1,154, forward strand.
ATTGTTGGTGTTTTGGTTTATTTGTTCGAATCAACATGTAATTGTGAGGAAGATATCCATATAGTCTCTGAACGTTTGTTAATTTTGCTCCTGGACGTTCGCCAAATGAACTGACCTATGTCTGGGAAACTTAAACCTTAATAAACAAACATGAAAACACTTCAAAACGGCAAAGTATCGATTTATTTCGTTGTAAGACTTTCGTTTTATTTTAGTGAAAGGAAGTATCATATTATATTTCATCCTTTCATATCTTCAAAGCAGATGTGATATGAAAGCAAAAATGACAAATTGCAATGTGTTTTCTTCGCTTCTGTAATCAAAGCAATGATGCAAATAAACAAAATAGTAAAAAGTGTCTGGGCTTGTTTGTACATCATTGTTTTACAAGGAATATACAGTATTGACATGTTAAACTGCTTTTTGAAAGATATTTCTAATAAATAAGCACTAGCTGTAACGCATTATTCGGTAAGAATCCAAGGTAATTTCAAAATACTTTTAAGAACATTTCCTAAAATCCTTAACATCATTAGAGGGAGCTGTTGCAAATCACGTTGCAATTCAACTGGCTTCTTTAGTAGAAACTAGAAAGGTAACCATAAAACAAGTATCGGTTTCTATTAAACTTTATCCATTGAAGTTCGTCTAAACTTGTAACTTTACAACCGTTTCAGTATCAAAATAAAAAAATATTGTTTTAAACAATTCATTGTCAACTGTTTTAGGCAGATGTCGCTTTAAATAACTGAATGATGTAGTATTGCAAAACTACAGAATATACCAATCTAGCAAGAATTATTTGTCGTTGCAATGACTGAAACATATGATTAATGCATTTGAAGTTTGTATGGAGTTATATTCAAAACTTTATTTATATGAGCTAAAATTTTACAAAAAACGGGATTTAATGTTGTATCAAAATTATTTTCGATAAGGTCTGCAATTTGTTGCAGTAAGACCTATTACAAACTGATTGTTATCGTTTATAAACGAAGTTCCCTCATCACATTCCTAAGGGATATGGATTTGTCAGGGCGCATGTTTGATTCCTTTCTTGAAATATACTTGTAAATTCAAGAAATAAATCGTATTTCCAAAGGAAAATAAGTTTGTTTTCTTTCTCAAAGACTATTTGTTACATAAGACTCGAGTTATTCATTTCTCAGAAAATATCTGAACAAAATTTCAGTTACAGTTGAAGAGGACAGCTCAACAAACTTGATATTCATGCCGATTGTCTGTACCGGAAAAATGATTAATGTTTAGTATTCTGCTTATAATTAAAATTTGTTGTTGTTTTGCATCGCTTTCCTTGTCAAACTTTCAGTCCCCCTTAGTTTATTGTGTAACCCCAAGTTAGTACAGCCTACAACAAAACGAATCAGCGCATGCGCGAATCCATAACTTACGGTTGAGATTTTTCGACTTTCCTTTATGTATTGATTTTTAACAAAATTATTTTACTATAAAGACATTTCATAACAACTGGATTACCGGTACTATTCAAATGAAGTGTAATATTTTAGAATAAGTCTTGTTTTTAAATAGACACGGATTATTTTAAGTACAATGTATTCATAATTTGGTTACAGTTGTGATTTTAGTTTTGACCAACAGTCAACTTCAGGCTTCGCCATATCGTTTAATGCAAAACAGAAAATCGAGACGTTCTTAAGTTCTGTTGCTACAGAAACTTTTGTATCTGTTAATGCTTATAAAACGTGAAAGAAATCCAGTCGTCAGAATAAAATAAAGCAAATTGATTGTATTTCTTCTATTACATAGCTTTTAGAAAAGGAAATGGAGGATGCATATAATTCAGAGGTCACTGTGTATTACTAAAACACTTTCCTTCATCATTATTTGAGTTTTATAAATTTTCAAATGCTGAGAATCTTTACACTGGTTACTAAAAACATAATAACTGGCATATTCATGTGAACAAAGATAAAACTGCAAAACAGTCAAATTATAATTTGTGATTGAACAAATAAATTGTTTTCACACATTCTCATGTTTCAAGTTTACATAATTATGTTTATTATTCAACTATAACTCTTCTCGTTAAGCAAAAAACATATTTACAAGTAATGAGTGTGCTAATTTCTATAAACCAGCGATATTTTAATGTATTTATATATAGCACCTACATTTTTCTAATGAAATGGATATCTCATTGCTAGTAGATATGAGTAAAGTGATTTGTCAATCTTCATTTTTTTATCAAATTTGAAGTGGGTTATTTTGACATTTTTCAAAACCCCGGAGTTTTAATGAACATTGCATATTTAAACTGTATTATATACCCGATGCATATTGTCAACTAAGTCAACTAGTTAAAATGAAAGAAACTCACCTGGTAGAATTGATATGTGCTAGACCTGTTTGCCTGCTCATCAGAAGCTGTCACATTAGTATTATTGTATTCCATGTTTCCTGTATAATTTCCGCTGGTGTTCTTCTCACCAAATTAATTACTTTGTTTAAATTCCACGTATCCCTTTATGTTTCGTTCATCTATACACATTCAATCTAAGGCAAAATTGTATAACTCTCAATCAAAACCCTAAATAGCAAACACCATCTCCGGGAAGCAATCATGAAATACCGTTTCAGAATAGAGCGAATTGAGATAAGAAAATGAGTCCTTTGGTCCACCTTTGAAACCCAACGTCAATCGTCATTTGGCAGTGTATGGGTGGCAATTGATATTTTACAGTGCCGTGTCTACCGATATATTCCTATAGAGCTGTCGGTCTTTAATACGCTTACGTTAGCTCTAACAATGAATCAGCAAACAAGCTCTCTCTCTCCACTGTGACGGAAAAAACAAACCAATTCATCCTTTGAATCCTATGTCTCGTATTTTACCTTTACCTTGAAAACACGTTTTACGCAACTTCTACTGGAATGAATTCACCGCAATGTGCAACGTCACTATGATATCAGAGCAATCAAACACTCGACTTAATTTGTACAAATTTTGCACATTAGCAAGAATCATATAGATCTATAACAAGCAAGATGTTTGCATTACATTTAAGCAGACGATAGTTGTTACTTTGACACAAAAGGAATTTTTTGGCCCAAATGTGCCGACTGTCTCCCGAAGGTTTAGTTGTCCAAAACATGTTTTTAATCTTTCAGAGGTTCAGAGGTGTCATTAACGGCTATGCAGTGACCATTTAGATGTGTACTGAAGATATAAATCTCAAAAACATGTTTTTGGATTGATATGACGTTAACAATGTTAATCAAAACACAAACAGGTTTAATTGATAAAGACATCTTGAATTTGTCATGATATAATCTGATTTAAAAAAATTGACGCCAGTTTTTAAAACAATGACGTCGCCACGCTAGAAAATACTTTTTCTCATGGAACCGTCCGTCTATTTGTTAATTCACATGCAAATACGCATCATTTGTTCTTTCTTCAAGAAGTCCGTTTCCTGTTTTCATCCCCAGACGTAATTGGTTAAACAAATGCACACCTCAAAATGATGATCTAAACTTTTTAAAATAACAAACTGATTTCCCACATTTCTGAACACACATATATTTAAGGTTTAACATGGTCAAACTTATATTCAAATTTGATTGGCTAATATTTTTATGATTACATGTACTATGGCGTTGTCGCAACTGCTAGATGCCAGATGGAAATCGCACAATTAATATTCATACACTTTAATTACCTTTTTTAAAAGACTGTTCCCTAGATTAGTAATCATTTTTTTATGAAACATAGTTCGGTCAAAGCCACGAACTGACAGATTTCTATACCTAATAGACGTCTCATGAAATCCTGCTGAAAAAAAATGTCGTCTGCTTAAACTGTTGTCTGTCTGTCCCAATATTTGAGAGAAACAATGGCCTAGTGTCAGCCAGCTTCGATCCGGATTAGACGCCGAGTTATTCTGCGTCTAATTTGGATCCATGTTGTTTGTATATTCGGTCGCGATTATCAGGCTAAGGGTTTTTAAACAACAAAATTAAATCTCGCATGCTTTGCATATTGCAAAATATTATTTCCTTTTCTAGTTGACGCATTGCTTGTCGAAAACAAATCAGTAATGTCTGAATGGATATAGCAAGTGACTAGATCTAATTGAGTTTGTAAAATGAATATGTTTGCCTTAAAATAGAGTTTGAGCTTCCATGTCAGTAAACAAAATCTACCATTAGTAAACTAGGTCATAGAAAGCGTCAAATCGCCATATGCAAAAAGGTGAATAGGAGGGCGATTGTTCAATTCAAATTATGTCTTTGTAGAAACTAGTTTCGTTGAAAAACTATAATGTGGAATAAGTCAACAGGTTCGGCAATTGTTTTGACATAATTTCATTTTTACCGTGACCTATGGCATTTTCTAATGAAAATTTCGTTGTCACATTGGTTAGTGTTATCTTGAAAGCGTGCTCATTGTTGACTTTCGTAATTTTACTTTGCTTCGACAGTATGTCTGTCATATCGCTACATCCACATCATTACGGGTTGAGGAAGACACCAGGGTATTACTGTAATTTATGTTAATCAGAGAGCACGCATATAGAACCTCCGGTTTACCACATGTATTGAGATTTTCGAAATGCCAAAACCTAGATTCGAACCAACAGCAGTGAGAAGCTGAGAGATTGCACTTTAAGAAGAACCAATAATGAATATCAACAGCCTCGTAATGCTTGAACGTAAAATTGCTAGCTGGTGGTCTCAAAAGACAGTTTTGTCACAATTTATGACGTATATAACAGTATTTGCCAATACAATAGTACTCAGAGTTATTGTAAATATGAAGGCGTCGTTTGAAAATGGTTAGTAGGAGGTTCCTGTTTTTTCGTTCTGTCATATAATTACACCTTTGATGGTTCTGAAGCTTTGCTTTTTTGTATTACAATAATGGATTTGATATCATTCGTAATGGTGACGTAGTTGAAAAGCGCCCCTGGAGATTCTTAACGACCGTAATTTTCATCAACTTAATTGCAAATCGTCGGAGATGGGAAAATATAATATGAGTATACCTTATTAAAATCATAAAACTCGCAAGAGTTATTGAACCAGGTAACGCGAACATATAATAAATTTACTTTTCCTTCGGCACGTTGTTGAAATTTTGTGCTCTTAACGAATTTGTAAGAAAAGATTCGTTCGAATAATTCGTTTTCGTTATTGTTACTATCAGAGTAGATTAAATCAACACTCGCGTGTTACACTATATACTCATTGATTGTGATAATGCTTAAACCATGTAGAAAAAGTTTATGTAGATATATGCATAATTGTGGGAACACTATTTCTATTTATCTCATTCACTGGAATACACGCCCTTCACCATCAATATTGCCAAAACGTTTAGAAGTTGACCAGAGAAGAGTATACGATGTGAAACTTCTTGGCACTCTCTGGCAATACCCATCATTTATTTTCACTTCGGGTCCTGAGAAGTTCAGTTGAGTCCTCGTTTTGTAATCATTTTGCCCAAGCACCGCACTGTATATATAATGTTTGAACCCCGGCTCTGGTAAAACATGTCTTGCATGTGCATTTGCATAGATCCGTATTCCTATCATGGAACACACGGGGATTCCCCAACCATGAACACCGGAATTGTTGGTGTGACTTAAAGAAAACTACATAATCAAACAAAGTAAACACTATTTATTAAAATTTAAGTCTTAAGTGCCTTTTCCGTATTCTACCTGGGTCGTTTTATAAAAATCCTCATGTTTAAGAAAGATGGTATAATCGTCAAATTCCACAAATTTGCTAAAGCTTTTATACTATGTCGATCAGCTTCATTACTGTGTCGATCAGCCTCTATGCTTTATCCTTCAGCTTCTATACCAATTCGATCAGTTTTTATACCATAAGATCAGCTTCCATACAATGTCGATCAACTTTTGTACTATTTCGATCAGCATGTATATTTTATCAATCAGTTTTCTATTCTTTATCGATGAACTTCTACATCATAACCATCTGCTTCGATATTATGTCGATCAGATTTCTATACTATGTCTATAAGTTATCGGTACTTTGTCGATCAGGTTTCTTTACTATGTCGATCAATTATCTTTGCTCTGTCGATCGTCTATATGGCGATCAGCTTTTATGCCATTTCGATCAGACTTCTATATTATTTCGATCAATTTTCTATACTTTGTCGGTCGACTTTTATATTTTTTCTATAAGGAGTCATTGATATTATATATTATATACCTGCTATTTACAAGTTGCTGATTATAGCTGTGTTTTTTTTTAAACGAAGAAAACATTAGATCAAAGATGCTTCTTAGATTACTGTTGACCATTTTTATGTGTCGCAGGTAATGAAAGATTCGTTCTAAGACAAGTTAATTCCAGAGAGATCTGTGCAATTGAATTTCTAAAGATTAACTATTCAGTCGATGTTAAAGTATGTGTAGTTCAATTTTCCTTCATAGTTATTTAGCATTGCTAAAACTTACCTATCTCAGCCCAACTATATTGAACGTATATGGCTTGTAGAAATATTAACGAGTCCGTTTCCTGGTTAAAAATTAGGTTTTTAATTTAGGTCAGGGAAGACTCTATCTGGTCTCGAATCCGCAACCTTCAGGGCGCAAGGCTGGTACCATATTCACTACACCACTGTTCCCTATGTGGCGCACTCTCAGGTGCTGATGTCGACGCGAATATCGGTTTTGAACAATAAACTAGTTTGTTTTCCCTCAAATAAAGATTGTACAATAGCTGAGTAGTTCATTTTACTGCCAAAGTGGAAATCTTATATCGCGCACGATTTTCTTGATAGAAGACAGCGAGTTAGTCGATACGAATGAGTACCCTGGTATGTAGGATGCAAAATACAAGGTATTGTCCGAAATTATTAGCCCCGACCTGATATCTCTCATTAGCATAATTACACAGCAACTTGTCATTCTAAATTTAGGTTTTAGAATTTATACATGCATAAGATGTATAATACATAGGAGCCGTAAACTTGCTATTATGCTCGAGCAGCACGAACCTCTTACAAAAATTCATTTTTTGCCAACGTGAACACCATATAGTATATTCTAGCATAAAGTTCAGGTCGGGGTTAATGCTTTCAGATAAAATATGCCTGTTTATTTGGTAACATCTCTTCTGGGGTCGTCTGTCGTCTTCCTTCTGGCTCGTGACTATCTTAAACTTCTATTGCTTTGACTGGATGAACCCTTACTAGTAAAGTACTTAAAGCCTTTATTTCGAGTCTTAAAGTACCATACCAACAATTATATTGTCTATTGTTATTGTTGTGTTGGTAGGATGCACTCTTGTGGTAGGTATATTGAAATGGGGGTTTATCCTTCTGGTACATTGTTAATGCGGTGAGGGTGTATTCTTGTGGTATGGGAATACGAATCGGGTGAAACCTTGTATTACGGGCAATTGGGGTAGGTTTACTGAGTGTTTGATGCATGTGCACACATATATTTATTTTACGAATGTTAAATTGTGTTCTTATATCATTTCAAGGACTATTAGTCTTATAATTCGTTATTCTTATACTATTTTACCTTTTCGATGCCAAATAATTTTCTTCTGCTTTTATCGTCATCTGTCTCAAGTTCAATTTGGTATTTATTGAATTTCTGTATAGAATTAGAAGTAGAGTGTCAAACAGTTAGGATCCTGATGAAACGGCGTTTCATCTGGATTCCAAAATGTTTGCTAAAAATATCAGCGAGTCGCCTATTGGATAAAGGACTATTATGGTGATACGTAGTTGTGTAGCCCGTAAGAGTTTTGCTAACACCCCGAAACCTAGTTTGTCTGATGTCTAACATATTAGCTTTTCAGCCTACCATTTTCTTTTTGAAGTCGTAATTAGTAAGATTTAAGAGCAATTTTTTATTCAAATGACGATAAATAGCGATAAATAGCGTAACATAAGTCCATCAAATTTCTAGTTTTTTTTCCAATCGAGCCAGTCTTTTGTCTGCTTCTTTCCGGCCTAAGTGGTCGACATTGTCTTCATGGGGAGCGACCTGACTGGTAAATAGATAATAGGTTAATTCTCTTTGTTGTGGTTATGAACCTAAGTTTAATCACTTTTGCATGCTTTCTGTAATGGCTGATGTTAATGAAATTGGCTTGTATTAGTGAGTTTGAAACATACATTTACCCGATTTAAGCAACGGATAATGACAGATTGGCTCCAGATCTTCAAAGAGGTTGGGTTGTCCCAGGAATTATCAAAAAAAAAATAAATAAATAAACTCGACTTATTTGAGATTACCCTTTCCGGGAAGGTTTTGAATAATTTCATAGGAAATGAAGTCGTTCCTTGAAGCGACGTTTATGCGGAATTGAGTTAGACTAGTATAAAAGTTTTATTTTAGAAAGAGTTGTCTACTTCCAAATTTCAGATCTTCCAGTTTAACAATTTTGAATAATCATCTCTGAAGTTAAAAGGCATCTTCCAGTTTATGGTTTATGTTTTCGTTCCGCAATTTATTCGAGTGGCAAAATGTTCCAAGGCAATGATTAGTTAACACTTATGGTTCGATACTGATTGAACTTGCGGTTTGCGTTATCTTCGTCTTTCCAGATTGGTTAACGGTCTACGACTAGCATGGGACTTAGAGGAATTTGTTTGGCCCTAATTCTGTTTTCTTTATTGCATATTTCTTTTGATATAATCCTATTGATACTTTAACCTTTGAATTTTTAACAGTTTTGCCTTTTAGCTTCAGGGATGATTATTCAAAATTGTTATCTGTGTTCTGCAAAATTGGTGCAGTTCTGTTGATTTTTTTCCTTTTATGCAAAGTTGTTCGTGTATTTTTTGTCTGTAGAGTACCGCCTTTTCTCAATCTTTATTCCACCAAGGTCTAAGGTTTTGTGTTTCTTAATAGCAGTTTCGCGCTTGAGAAATGATTGACTAGCTTTTTGGTTGAAATCGATCATCAATTGATTTGTCTAGGTTCACTCTTGTCTTGTCCTATACAAAGTTAAAGTTATCGTTCCATAATGATTGCTATGTTGACAATTCGGCTTTATTAGAACGGACATATGGGTTAAAGAATGGGATAGGGTAGCTAGGTCGATAGTGTGTTTGTTTGTTTGTTTGTTTATTTGGAATTTAACGTCGCTTTAACAGTATTTCAGTCATATCGCGATGTTGTAATGTGTCTCAAGCTAAAAGTTTCGGAAAACACGGGAGCTATTCTATCAACCCTTGAGTCGGCAACGACGTCGGCGTCATACCCTGGTTAAGGTTTCGTGAGCAACTTTGGATATTACACCAAACCTCAGTAGCTACTTGGTGTATTGCATTTAAACATTTTACAAGGTTTTCCAGCATTCACACGTTTGTATATAATCCAGTGGGGGCTTCCGTGGCCGCGTGGTTATAGTCGTTGACTTGCAATCTCTCAGCCCCTCACCGCTGTGGGTTCGAATCCCGGTCTGG
>JAULCC010559138.1:0-10597 GCA_032358795.1 Nuttallia obscurata
TACATACTCCGGCGCAATATAGCCTTTGTGTGCTGACGTGCCGTAAAACCCCATTTCACTCACTCACTCACTCAAATCCAATACCACTGGAACGAACCACGTGCTTAAGGTGTCGGAAATGAGATAAAACTCATCATTTTCTCCACGTGTGTCTTTTGAAAATGCACTGCTTATACGTTGCTAAGTACTGTTTCCTTCACATTTGGAACACTTTGGGCTATATTCTTCTAAACAGACCTCGGATGTAACAAGTTACCCGCCATGTTTGCCAGTGATCAAAACATGGCGACGCCCGTAAACTGGCTTGAATCCGTGCTTTGCCGAAGACGGTTGAATTGTTACGATTGATAAAGTTATCCATCACGCCATTGAAACAAGAAAGAAATAGGTGTCAGCAGCTCAGCTGTAAAGATATTTAGTTAAGTTATAGCTTGGTGTTTACGCGTGAAATCGGATGGTAACTTGATTCCTTTTAACGACAGATGATGTACAATCGTAGCTTTCCGCGCGAACTATTTATTGCGCAAAACATTTAATCGGAAATTTCCGATGGATGACGCCGGACGACGGAATTACCCGAGTAGTTCCAATTTACCCCTTCACAGGATATATTAAGAGTATTTTAAGAGACATTCATGTTTTTGTTCGCGACATCTTGCTGATCAGGCTCTCCATTATTTCCAATGTCAAGACAATCCAGGAACAATATTTGAAACGAATTTACTAGAAATACAAGATAAGTCACGAAAGCAAAGACATATATCGCGAGTAATTTATTATCATAATTAGACATCAAAAGGCGCATATAACACTTGACGTTACAGTTGTAATTTAAGCAATTAAACGTGTAAAACATGGATTCGCTACTCCAACAAATGATGACAGGTCTATTATCATGCCGTAGTTAACCTTAAGTCTGCTAAAAAATGTCGTCTGCTTAAACTGTCGTCTGCCTTAATTTTAAAATTCATCGGAATCGCTCAATAATTGGAGAAATAATTGGCCGAGTGTCAAACAGCTTCGATCCTGGACTCGGCGTCTAATCTGGGTCCAAACTGTCTGCAAATTCTATCACGGTCGCCCTTAGCAGGCTAAAGGTTAAGTATCTTGTTACCTGTATAATTTCCAATGGGCTCCCAGAGATACCTGCCAAGGCCGTTTGAAAGGTGACGTAGCACGCTGTACCTTGCTGGACCACTGTTGTTGAAAAATTCAAAACTCATACCAGCAAGATCTGAAGTTGTAAATACATATTTTTCATGATAGTATTTCAATAAAGATCTAGTAATAAATACGAACGTTACAAGAATAAACTATAACTAGCAATAGACTAATCGATATTTTTTTTACAGAAAATTTCTCCATAAAACTTCATCACCAACTGTTTTGCAACAACAGACTTAATATTCAACTTTTAGATAAAACCTTTAGCCTCAATGGATGAAACCTCTTTAACAGAACAGAACAGAACAGCAATTTTATTTCGACTTAAGAATAGATAGGACATCATCACATATACAAAAATACAAAAAGTACGCATGCACATACAAAACATACATGAGAAAATAGATTATACACTATAAAAGGTTGTTATGTCGAACAACAACCGAGTTATATGTACTTATACATGTATACCGACTTGTGTTCAGTCAAGTAAGTGGGAATGTCCTATAAACATTTGATTTATTACTAATTGCGGAACATATAAGACGAAATATACAATTAACGGTTTGACCCTAAAGCAATTGCATTAGGACAGTGCGAAAATATTCTAATTCTAAAATACATTCTAAAACCATTGGCCTTCTGAAAAAATTGTCGTCTGCTTAAATTGTCGTCTGCTTGAAATTTAAAATCGATCAGATGCGCCCAATACAAGAAACGGAGAAACAAATGGTCGAGTGTCAAACAGGTTGGATCCAAGCTGTTTGCAGATTCTATCACGGTCGCGCTTAGCAGGCTAATGGTTAAAAAATGTACATAAAATGCAGATGTTTAAAACGAAATCTTTAACACAAAAACAACGTATTTCTGCAATTTTATAATACACTGTATAAGGAAAGAGTATCTAAAGAAATGGAAGTTTAGCATACGACAATTTCACTGGATTAAAAAAGATATTTAACAGGATCAGAATAATTTTGGATATTTGGAATTTTTATTTAGGTATTTATATTTTATCTTTGTAATTAATATTGTTTTAAGTTTGTTGCTGGCTTTGTCTTTCTAGTTACGCCTGGCTCATAACACATTAAATTAAAAATCTTTCTTTGAGTTTAATTGCCTGTACAATCGACTAAGATAACGTTGTGACGTCACCCACATTACTTTTTTAAATGACAAATTATACCGGATAATTGTACTTTCATCTTAAAAAATATCACAACAACAATTGTGTTATAAATGTAAACATGAAATATTAAGTTTTAATTTAATTTTTAGAATAAAACTCTGAGCACGAAGCATCTACGAGATTATGAAAAGTTTTGAACGATGTCGATTAGTAAATGATAATCTGAAGGGATGAAATGGGATTTCACTATGGAAAGTTTTTGTTACAGTCGGGGGATTCAATGAAAAGTTCAACTTCAAAGAAAATTATCCTCAAATTTTCTGTTGGTGTAATAATCAATAAGGATCTAAAATTGCTTCCATACAAAATTAGATGTTATAGAAATTAACCATCACTGACTAGGTTGAATGATTTGAATTTTGCCGCTGACATTACCGATGATTATGCCGACACAGTTTACAATGTTTGATTAAGTGACGTCATAATTCGGTTTGTGTTGTTATGTAAGTAAACTGACAATGAGGTTTTTAGTCAATACTATGAAGAAACAAGTAAGATAAAAACAGTCAAGATATAAGTGGTTATGTTACATGTATCTATACTCTCACAGAAAGAAATTTAATGAAATGCTGTCACTCTGAAAAGTCATTTATTACTAAATTGACGTCAAAAAAAGACGATTGTATATTATAAAAAATCTCTGTTAGTCTGGTATTTATGGAAGTTTTTACTTCAAATTGCTACAAAAGATAAAGTTCATATTTCCTCTTATTGTGTTAGAAATTTTATATCATAATTATAAAGCAATGAAAAGTTAACAAGACTTGAAAGTGTTACCTTTCTATTTGGACACCCAGACTTGGAATTCACCAACCCATATTTAGACTTGAAACTCAAGAACACTCTTTGTTGGCTTAAAAAAATTGCCGGAATGGTAGGTGCTGGGTTAGAGAGTATTCTTAAGTTTCAAGTCTAAGAATGGGTTGGTGAATGCCACACCTGTAGTTGAAAGTTCAAAGTATGTTTACATGAGTGGGAATGGTTAAAATTCAGTAAGTCAATGTATGTCAAAAAGTGGACAAATTGATATATGTGTGTGAGCTCTTGACAAAAAAGGAGTCATATAGGCGCATAGGAGACTGGGTTTCAATGCTGAGGCAATTTTGTTCTGCATCTAATATGTACCGAAATTATACCAAACGGATCCTTTCAGTACTAAAGAGGTCATAACTCGAACTGGCAAAGTCGAATAAACAAAGAAGAGTTGTCCTTCCTGACACAATGTTATGTCGCCTAGTGATACGTGTGGTTTGATATTACTTTAGTGCACAGTTTGTCTCTGTTTTAGGTTACAGTCTACAATAACACTTTTTGGTGAACCCGCCTGTTGTTTTGTCGGAAACTTTCGGACATGTGAAAGAACTTTGGTGATTCATTGGTTAAAATACATAAGCTGCAAAACTAAAGTCTCACTTAAATTCTATTAAAAAATCAAATTTCACAATGATAATTAATGCTGAAGTAAACTTTTTCTTTGTTGAATTTTGGAGCTGTATATATGATGGACATTTTGAAAGGATGTAACCAAAGGTTCGCAGAAAGTAGGGTTATCTCCTTCGAGTTTTGGACGATTTTACCTATATAAAAGATGCATTTCTATGTGCAACTAAGCAAGTTATACAAAATGCGGGGTGTGATTTGAGTCAAATTTTTTGTATGTCATTTATAGCATATGGAAAACCAATCGGTATTTTATCATATCAATGTATTATAAAGCGAAACGTCGACAAAACAGCGTATTTTGGGAAGTGAATATAACCGTGTTGTTGCTGAATGATTGTCCGTCCATGGAGAATATTCTTTTATTTTTTAAATGATTTTCAAAATATCTATTTATAAATTGTGTTTCCCGATTTGAAATCATCTCAGTGTTTCATAAACAATGAAGCAAATAAATACGGTAAATTGTTTATAAGCAAGATGAATAAGCCGATCTACAAGCACCTAAGATCAAACGACAAGAGTATTAGGATTTCGGACAATTAGGTTATATAACTTATGTCTCAGCCAGCTCAAACAAAAGCAAGCTAGAGTGATTGAAAACAAATTCCTTATAAATATTAAAACTTCAGAACGTTTGTTTTGTATCTAATTAACCCGTCTTTCATTACTTGAACTAAATCTGACGAATCATATGGCCATTTACCTGCAACGGAATGCTACATAATTGTACACACGGCTAGATAGGGTAAACCTACCAGTGATTTTTGGTGTATTACTACGCAGAAGTTGTTTGATATATATACTGAGATAAATTAAGAAAGACAATATATTATTATCATTGTGCGTGTGACATTGATGATATATTATAGGACAATTTTTTAAGTACATCCAACGTTATGCGGTTCACTTTCCGGGAACTACTTTCCTCTGGGTATGATTACTACTGAATAAAGCTCGGATTCGAAAATAGTTCACCAGAGTGGTATACGTCTTGTGTTCTGACGCCAATGAATCATCGACCTCCAGTGGGCGCCCAAAAAGTGGATAAGTTGTTCTCGATGTCACCACCCCGGCAGTGTCAAAGGACCAAGTGTATGGTATTTGACACCCCAATGTATTTAAACACCCTTTAAAAGTAAATAAGGCATACGTACCACTTTGTTTACATAAATTCCCAGTTTTTTTTGTATCAAATAGTGATTTTGACGTACTTTTTCGGGCATTGAAATACTCTCGGTTGGCTGTGTTACACTGATATGTTCTCTATACTATATGTAACTAAGCGATATATCAGTGACACCTACCGGTGAATTTAACATCCCTCAAGCGGTCCAGCACCTGTGACCCATTCACGATTTCCATATCAGGACAGAGCCCCTTCTGAGTCCCGCATTTCTCCTTGTGTAAATCGTTTGCGGCGTGGGCGAAAGCAAAAACGGCGTCCATGACGGAGTATGTATTGAGGTATCTGTTGTAGGTACCTAGAAAACATAAAGTGCAAAATGAGTTGGCAAGGAAGTCTGTTTTTAAGCTTTTTATAGCAAATAATGAGGTTTCTAAGATTTTAATGGCATTTGAAGAACTTCTGAAGCTTTAAACGACTAGCGATGAAGTCTCCAAGCTCTCAATGGCAAATGATGGGGATTTAACGTTATATGGCAAGGGATGAGGCTTTAAATTTTTCATGGCAAAGAATGGGGTTTTAAACTTTAAATGGCAAAGAATGAGGCTTCAAACTTGTAATGGGAAAGAATGAGGTTTTAAACTTTAAATGGCAAAGAATAAGGTTTAAGAGCTTTTAAAGGCAAATGATGAGGCTTGAAGGCTTTGAATGGCAAGAATGGGTTTTTACAGCTTTCAGCGGTATGTGATGAGATTTGCTGGCTTAAATGGTAAAGGATGTTTTCAGACTTTTAATGGCAAGGGATTACGTTGCAAAGGTTTTAATGGTAAATGATAAGGTTTTGAAAACTTTAAATGGCAATTATTGAGGTTTTAAAGTTTTTTATGACAAGGGGTTGGTTTTAAACAAAAATTTTGAAACGTTCAATGACCCATGTTATTTTATTTTACTGTAATCCAAAATACTAGGATGCATTGTAAATTTTAAACAGTGCACTTTTAGATAGTACTAAATGTCTCATTTTCATACCGAGTCTTGCACAATACCAAGTCTATTATCCGATAGTGACGTCATAGTGCACACTTACCGTCTTCCGGTGATACGGTTTCGTTTTCTGTACACGCTCTTTGACTGGGATGCTTTTTGTTGACTTTTATAAATGAGCAGTTGAAAAGTTCCATCCAATATTCTTTGAACCAGGGGTTAATGTCGTGACTCTCGGGTCTTAAACTGAAGAGAAACATCAACATTCAATACAAATGACATCCATGATGATTCTTTTGTAGTAATTGATCGAGAGAAATATCCACATTTATCGCTTTTAATCAGCTAAATTCAAAACAATTTTACAGAAAAAAGCGTCATTCTAGTGCCATATGCCATTGACAATAAACAAAAGAGGCAAAATGTTGCAGTTGTGTGTTGATAAAGTTTACTTTAAACGAAGTTTTAATGTTATTTATCCGAACCATCTTAGCGCCAGTTTGCAAATGTCGTCTGCTAAATACTTAATCATTAAAATCAAATGTTTCATTATTTTAATAAACTGTTGAAGAGAACACTTGACTGAATAGTTTGAAGTGCAACCGATATAGACTCTGCATTTTAATTCAGTTTTACACTTTAGTCAGTCATGAAAACGTGTTATGTTTTTAAATATGGTAATGGGCTTTTAAGAATTGTTGAAAATTACATGTAACTTGGTTTAGTCTTAAACGAATTCGTTGATTTAAATGTAACAGTAAACATTGCTGACCGTGATATGCTACGGTGCAGCTGTATGGGGTGACAAAATGTTTTTACCTGTTATAATGCTGTTCAGAATTGAGCAATGCGTTTCTTCTTTGGAACTTTTGTAAGATTTGCATGCATTTTGTACAAACTGCAATTCTATCAACATTAAACAGATGGTAGATAAAATCACAGAAAAACGTTTAATGCGATATATGTATGACTGGCAAATGTCTATTGATAGGAGTTGCAGTGCTAGTGGAAATGGACGAAATAAACTCAGGACATATAGGCTTATTAAAAGGTTCTATAATACCGAACATTATTGTACAAACAAAATGCCGTTAGCCCATAGATCTGCACTAGCAAAATTCAGATGCGGAATTGCACCGCTAAAGCATGAGACTGGACGTTAAACAAACCAGCTCCTAGAAACAAGAGTATGCCCATTTTGCCAAAATGCTATTGAAGACGAGCTGCATATTGTTCTAAAATGTCCAAAATACAGAGACTTACGTCAAATATTATATATTATGTATTATGTTTTCCACCGATAATTTAGTCCCCGATGTCGCCGAAACCTGCTTTTTAATTTTAGAAATGAAAAACAGTTTTTTTTGTACAAATAAACTTTCGTTATTTTATTGTCATTTAGCGCACGTTCTGTGGTTTTATTGCACCAAACGGGTGCCTTATTTAAAGACTATTACTTTTATTGTAAATAATGTCAAATTGAATTCTCTTAGATGACTCTAATTCTTCTGTTACATATAATTTACGGACTCTGTTAATCAGTTGGTTTCAAATCTGATTTGAGGTAATAAAGAAAGTGTTGCTCGTTTGGCCGTTTTGTAATTCCTCAGTATCTTAAAATAACAAATTAAGTAGTTTTTAAACATGCAAACACATGCATTACTTGAGATGAGATCTGTCTGTGTAATGCTTAATGATTAACAGATGATGTATCCTTTTCAATGAATATATTTTACTTGTATTTTGACCATTAGTGTCAAATAATTGAAGAGTGTGTTTATACGTGTTAAGTGTGATAAGTATACTTTATAACGTCTCTTATAATTCATTTAGGAATGACATGGTTTATTGCTACATGATTGTTTATGTCGTTAAAACTATATAACCACGATGAGACTGAAATAGAGATATTTTCTTCTTTCAGTGTTTATAGCAGTTGGGAGAAAGTTACATAATTTGCTTAAAGCGGTCACACGGTTAATTTCAATGATCGAGTCATTCACAAAAGCCATCTGCGACGCTAAGCTTTTGAAACAACCTACTCATATTGATTACTCAACTGCAGTGCTGTATGAGTCTGTCTGTGTTATGAAACCACTTAGAGATGTGAAATAGTTCTTGACGGTTGCCTGAGTAACCACTTTAGTTTTCTCTTAGTAACGGAAAAATCTGAAGCTTCAGGATAATTTTAACACAGTTTATTTAGTAAAACCTTTCGCCGTCATCAACGACTCGGTGATGATTTTGCACACAGTTTAAATCCAGATGAAACGCCGAGATCCTGAATCTTTTCTAAAGTTGAAATCCAATAAATATCCACTTTGAACATTGAGACAGACGACAATATATACAGACGAAACGTATTGGCGCCAAAAGGGTTAAAGATAATGTAGTTAGGAAAGGACAGTTTGAACAAAATTTCGGCGAGTATCAGATAATTGCGTAAAGTTCAAATATAATGCACAACTGATCGCACATGTTAAACATTAATTTATAAATGTAAATACAATCGCATTAGACACGACGTTCTGATTTTATCTATGATATGGTCTCGAAATAGTTTCTATAAAGAAAGATTTTCAACATAATCGAACTAGAAAACATAAATACAAACTCAGTAAACTCACTCTTTAAAGTACTGATCAAATTCCTTGACTGGTTTTATAAGCGGTTGTACACCTAATGCGTTCCTCGCTACATACTGTATTTCCGGTCTTAACGGTCGACCAGCCCAGGCGTCGGTGGCAACCCATACGAACTCATTTCCATCAAGGTTCGGTCTCCGGTGAACTTGCTCAAATATTCCTTCGGCGATATCTTGTGATGTAAATACGATCACAATGACTTGCCCTGAAATTATGATGTATGTCTAGAATAAGCTAAAAAAAACATGGTCATTTCACAGATGAAATGGCAAGTAAATATGAATAATTACTTTAACTAACTTTCAAATTAAATCTATTGTAATCTTGATTTTTAACCCCTGTCATGAATTCTGATGTTAAACATTGGTTCAATAGAAAATATTGCCAGTAAGAAGATTTAAAAATGTTGATATTAAGGCACACAGATGTCATATGGCGGCTTTACTAGCTTTTCATGGTGGAAGAAGACCTCAGGCGTCGTTGAACAAATTCACCGACTTTCGCAAGTTAGCCAAATAGGCTCTTTACATGAAAGACTACATGACCCGATATGGGATTTGATCCATAGATTAAAGAACAAGTGGTTAAGTAAACAACCTTTACCACTTGGCCTTGGAGGCCCAACCTCAGTACGAGGAAAGTATGTGATATTTTGCTGTGAATATAATCAAAATGTACGGAAAAAATGCCTCAAATATGTGCCCTGAAGGAACATTATGATTTGACGTTTGATGGTCCGCTGAATTGAAATTAGTATAAATCTAGTTGTATAACATTACAAAAGACATGAACGCAAAACTAGAGGACCACTATCTTTAATAAACGATATGGACTGGAAAAAAATGATGAAGATGCTCTTCAAATTAACTTTTCTGTGTAATCTTTTTGAAATTGGACAAAAAAGTTCGCAGAATATGAGTTTCAGTTACCCTCTATATTAATATATAAGTGAAAATATCTGAGTTCTAGCTTGTATTATTTCAGAGGAAAATTATTTCTTTTTGTTTTCATTGTATAAGAAATTTTAAAATAAGATGTATCTGGACCAGGGCCAAATCTGAGCCAATGATCACTGTTTAAACAATCTTGGAAGCGGACCTCCTTACGATGTAGATCAGAGCGCAGCTTAAGCGTGTATAGATTTGGATAAGAAAATTGCTTAAGTTTACTTATAATTTCTTGCAACATCAAACGCCTCTTGGGTGGGCCATATTTCATATTTGACACCAGGGTCAACAAAGTTGCTACTAAGGTATGGCATAGTCAAAATAAATTAACTCTGTCATTTGTTTGAGATAAAAATGAATTAAGCGTTCACTCTGTACATACAGAAAAGAGCCCTAAGTTGTAATGGGTTTTAATTGATCCAAACTATTTAAACTATCTTTGTGGAGGTTACCCAAGGAACATTTTGGCCAATTTACTTTCAAAACTGTCAAAATGAGACCACAAAGGAACATCTCTGTTAAATTTTATAAAAAATTGACCGTTTAGAAGGAGATGCTGTTTAAAACAAATATTGACGGGCGGACGACGACAAAGACTGGTCAAATAGCCCACCATGAGCCTCTGGCTTAGGTGAGCTTGAAAGCAACAAAATATTTATTGAAAAGTCAGTTGTTCAAAATAAAAAGGCTCATTAACCTTCTGTGTTGTTGTATTTCAAAAGAATGTCTACAACCTCATCCAGCTCTGCTTCTCGATCTTCTGTTCTATGGTAATATCTGTATCAGAAAAAAGTGATCATGATCCAGTCATAAATGTTTTCAGTTTAACTTCGTTTATTATTTGTTTACATGTCTGATTATTTATTGAATGAATGCTTGTTTTAGGAAAGACATTTAAAGTATTTCCCGGAAATTATAGTAAGTTCCGTAGGAAGACTGTAAATCCCCTTTTTGTAAAACCCCTTTTAAATACGTATTACATAGTGTGTATACCAATGACATATATGTAAATCAAAGATCATTTTTCAATACCGTATCGTATATGCATGCGTTTTCTCTTGTTATTAAAAACGATTCGCTGGTTTCTATGCTACCATTTTCA
>JAULCC010559249.1:0-10596 GCA_032358795.1 Nuttallia obscurata
CAGGGAGGGATACATGAATTTAGATGTAAGTACGTTTAATTATATTTTATTCATTAGTTGCGACAAATCTATATGGCTATTATATGAGCATGTACAAACAAAAGCACTGTATGGTTACTGCATAAGTGACACACACCCACACAAGGAGAAGAAATCTAAATGGACCTATGCTGAGTTGATGCTGTAACTGCAGCTACAAGTAGAAATAAGCAGATACCGATACTAAATGATTCAAACCGTTACGGTGTGTTCTATTTAAATAGACGAAATACTTTGGTCAAGATATGTTTGTGTCATGTCCTTATCATGCCCAATGATGTGACGTTGATAAGAGTATGTCTAATGCCCTAATTAAACTCCTGACAACAAGACACAATCACAACGTGGTTAGTGTTATATATATATTTTTTACGCGAGAGCTCAGTGTGAAGATACAAAATGTCACCGGAAAAAAAAAATAGTCATATTGCAGCCAATTCCGAGCACCATCGACTCTTTTTACGAACTTTTTCACCCTAAGACAATCAGGATGTCTATAGATACTGCTGAAGGAAAAACCCATACATGAATTTAGATGATAGTTCTATATATAGTTTTAGACTAAAGCTAGCTCTTTCCGTATATTTAGATTAGAATTTGTCATACATGAAAATTGTAGAAAATTGCATGGCATACAATTTTTAGATAATAGTCTGTCATACACATGCTTTTAGATAATAGTGTTTCATGCATATAAATGTATATAATTGTTTCATTTAGCTTGTTTGTAATAGTCTCGTACATATGAATTCAGATTATAGATTGCCATATGAATTCCAATTAAAGCTTGTCATGCAAATCTAAATGACACATTGTCATGCAAGTGTACTAAGATAATACTCTGTCATTCTTTTGAATTTGGATAAAAGTGTTTAATACATATATATATCTTGTCATACAAATTAATTTAGTTCATATATAGTCATAAACATAACTTTAGATGATAGCCTGTTAGTTTCTCTATATGGGGATTTAGATCATAGTTTGTCATACGTACGAATTTTGGTAATAGTTTTTCATATGTACAAATTTAAATAATTTATTACAATGCATATGCTTTTACTAAAATCGATTTCCATACAAATGAATTTAGATAAAATTTTGGCAAACATATGATTTTAGATCATAATTTTCTCTTAACGATTTAGGTACAAATAGAATAACTTTTAACCACAAGCCTCGAGCACGTTAAGAAAACAAATCAGTCCTATAAATATGCACTGGAAATCGCTCATTTTGAGCAATTTGCCTTCTTGCCTGTATTGGTCCGAGATAACGATTCCCCGGCATATTTTTAGAACTAAATGTGATTTCCTGGTAATCATTCTCTTTCTCATTTTGATTATTGTACTGTATTCATGATCATTCAGCAGACTTTGTAGATCTATTACTCATCGTGGGATAGCAATACGCTACTGTTCTACTTTCGTACCCTAGACATAGAATGCGTATCATTCAGTTTAGATGTGGACTTTTTGCAGATAAGGCGTTTTGATGCATAAGCATTGTAAAGTTTAATTAGACACCGCTTGCATTTGGACAGATCTTGGTCTACATGCATTGCCATTCCTTTTTGTATCCCCACGAAACAATAGGGTACTAGATGAGATTTCTACTTGATTTCGGAATTGCAAAAACATCTTTTATGTTAATCTTGTTGAGATAAAGTGGACGGGACATCTGTGGCTGAGCGGTTTTGGTAATTGACTTGCAATCGCTCAGCCCCTGGTCGCTGTAGGTATGATCCTGATAAGGGCACTTCGGAACTTTTGAGTGATAAAAACCTTTCAGTTGACCAGTGGTAGGTCTGTTATTTTACCTTGGGGCTCTCCATATCTCTCTCTCTCTCTCTCTCTCTCTCTCTCTCTCTCTGTGCCTGAAACAATGTACATATGTCATACGGGGTCCTCCTCTACCTGTAATGTACTGGACGTCGCGGTTTGACAACCGCCTGCATGATGAGCGGGTTGTGTCATGATGACGTAATGATCACATGTCTTTTATCGCCATATTTAGTGGGATAGTCGTAAGTTGCTTGCAGAGATACTAATCAGAGCTGGTTAATATACCTAGGAATATAATATGGTCAATTGACGTTCCTACACAGTCTGGTCATTGTGTACATGTATTTAAGAACATGGAACCAAACCTGTGTTCTAGGATAGGGATAATTTGAGCGAGCAGTCTGACTAGGAGCGAACTTGTTTTTGTTTCAACATAAAACAAACTTTTGGGAACCATTACAACAATTTAGACATATGAACTGTATGAATAGTTCCACAAAACAATGGCCCCTTCAAAGCCTCTTTTCAAACAGTTTATCAGAAAAGAACTGTATTAAGATTAACTCATTGCAGCTCATCGCCCATATTTAAACATTGTGTAGAATACCCCCTCCCACACGCACTAGTGGAACAAGAACCATTTTTATCTATACTAGTATTGCGAGGTTTTACAGTAAAATATTGCCAGTCGTTATTTGTCAGCGAAACAAAAAAAGGATATAAACGAACTTGGACATTTCGTCTACGGCGAGATTATGTACTTAACTCAACGGATTTAACATATTATCTAAACAATATGTTAAATGTTAATATAGATCTATAAGGCTGAGAGATATTGTGGATCCTACACGAGTTGTCATTTCGTATCAACTTTTATTAAACGAGTTCAGGAAAATGTTATTAAGCGAGCCTTAATTTTCATGAACGAGTTTACTAAAAGTTGATACGAACTGACAACGAGTATCGGGTTCTTTTTATCACTTGACCAAACAAGAAGAGGTTAATAAGGTGTTTTATTTATTTTAAATAAATAGATAATCTAGTTAAGACTATGACGTAATACATGTATTTCGTCATACATTTAACATTATTTTTGTAACGTCATTTCTCTTGTTGGAGATCGTAGTTCCTTGATCTGTTCTCAAATCGAAGATAAGGGTATTAATCTGATAAAATTACTTACACGGTGCTTTACGTCTAAATATTGCTCTACAATTACAAAATGCTTTACAGTTAAAAACTCTTTTGCAATTAGCAAATGATAAAATGCAATTGCAATTGCAATTGCATAGGCGGATTCAGGCGGGGCGGACCCGGCGTGCGCCTCCCCTAAAATGTTCCATGTTTAGGTAAAACCGTTTGGAAAATAGTGTACAACTCATAAAATAAGTAGAATTTTCAAATCTAATGCAGATTTACATCTAATAGATATTCAATGATTTAGTAAACTGTAGGTTTATTAAATAAACTGTATGTTAATTGAAATACCGACAGCCATACTTACTCGGAGAGAGGTAGAAACCAGTTTCAGAACTTACGCCCCCCTCTAACGAAAAGATTACGCCCCCACTCACTAAAAATCCTGGATCCGCTACTGAGTTGTGTTGTCTATATAGATCATTATTTACCATTACATGTATGTTAGTTCCATATCTATCGAGATCAGGTAAAGTTCGTACATTAACACATAAACAATTAATCTACAAACATTATCAATTTTCCTTTTGAAAAGATTATGAAAGATGGAGGAAATTTATTTCCAGCAGCAGGTAAAAATTGCTATACTTTCATTCCCAGAATATGAGCTAAATATCCAGCATCAATTTAGGAGCTTATTTTCAATCATTCGATGCGACTTTATTTATCCGGCATACGATTGCATGTATAATTTTCAACAGAAGACACGAATCTTTGTTTGCTGTTGTTTTTCAGCATAAAAACAAGCCTAATCTTAAGCATCATACTTGAAACTCAATTTTCCGGCTTACGATACAAGCTTTTTAAAATTGCAACATAAGACTGTTAGCTTATTTTTCCAACAAAAGCTTATTTTTCAGCATTAGACTCGAATCTTAATTTCCCAGCAAAAGCTGTTAGCTTTGTTTTCAGCATCACACTGGAGACTTGGTTTTTCGGCATTAGTTCCAATTTTCAGCATAAGGCATGAAGCTTAAACTTCCGGCAAAGTATGCAGGCCTAAAGTTTAGCATCAGACATTAAGTTTAATTGTATGGAAAAAGGTGCAAACTTAAGTTTTCATCGTCAGTCAAAAGCTTCAGAACTTCTAAGATAAAGTGAATGCTTCAAACCAATGTTTAATTGCTAGCTTTAGACTCAAAACTAACGAAATGTACAGCTTTATGCATGTGTACAGATATTACAACGTGCCGTGCTATTAGGTTGAGCCTAAATCACGTACCGCTTCGAACGAAACTGCCAACGTATATTAGAAATCAAAGCCGGGCCCAACCCTTTGTCGTCTGACTCCAGTTTCCATGCTTTAATATCTTTGAAATCCTCTTCCATGGAAAGTTTAAACTGCTTTAATGATAAATAACAGACGAATACCGCAAATAAAGAAATAAAGTAATATATAACAGAGTCACTTTTAATAATGGTCGCTTTGAAATCTTAAAAACAATGTTTGATAGACGGCATTTTATAATATAGCACCTAGAGAGTTTAGAAAGAGTATTCCCCGTGTACCGTGTAAAATTAATTTATGTTATAAAAGGTTTCGAAAATGAATATCAAAACACATAGAACTATTATCCCAAACTGGTGTTCTTAAGATAATCATAGACGATATCTATTATTATTGTCTTTTCGAATTTTTCGTAAATATGTTGACTGTGGTGTGCTCTAACAATCTCAAAAGATAGACACTATGATGCCCATGCTAGAGGTGGTCTCTGTTGCCATACACACATATTGTTGGCAATATACCGGAATATCCCCGCACGTTCCCAACCCACTCATTCCGTAATGCAAATTGCATACGGAATGATTGTAAGATATCACTTCCGGGGGATATTCCGGTATATAGCCCATTGTTTTCATGAGTAAAGACTCACATCAGACGTAATAAGGCTTAATAAGTTGTACGTTTCGTTTCCATAGTAACATAGATATACATTGTCTTGCAGTAAAAAAAAACACACACCATATGTATTGAGGTAAAATAACATATTTCGTTGCCATGGTTGCATATGTACACATTTTCTTCTAATGAAGACTTACATCAGACGTAGCAAGGTTTTTGATCGCACCTCCTCATCGGAAAATAGATCATTACAAAATGTTTCATCAAGGCTATGTTTTCCATAATCAAACAAATCAAAGGGCACACTGGTGTCGTGAATGTGTGCTCAGGAAGCTATATGTTCGCCATTAGATGCCAAGTGCTCAACAAACTTTAAACATAACCGAGTTAAAATAAATGGTTAAAATAAACAAACCACAATCTTGACTGTACGAGTCCTTTGGTCGTACCGACCTGCTATTTCTCAGCAGCTGTCTTGGGGCGGACAGTTCAATGACTGTCGACATAACTGTTAGTTCAACGACCACGGTTACAAATGGGAAAATGATAGAACGTTATCGCAACTATTTACGTACAAATACCCAAAATAAACCGTAAGGTCTGCAGATTTCTATTGACTTGATCAAATGGGTGATAAACGCAAATGCCTTTTTTATTAGAGGTATAACTTCGCAATCACTTTGCCGTCTACACATGACGTGATTTGAGGTTTGATCACTCCCTTTTGAGTTGTTCTGGGTTGCCCTTGCTTTTTCTTGGTGTGGATTTGATTGTGGTGTGTTAACGCAGTGGGTAGAAATTTTGTGTCGTTGTGTATTGACGTTTTTATTTCTTTTTTACAACTCGAATATGGAGTGCTGTAACATAATTAAAATGTTAAAGTCGCTTACTTGATTCCCATCAAGTCAACCTCGCGTTTTTTCATAAAACATGATTTTTTGTCTGCGTTGTTTTATATAAGTTCTACCAAAGAAACATCAAAAGTAACGTTTGATAAGTACATAGAGGTTTTCGTTATAATTAGTGCGTAGAGAGGATTAACATGGGCGTCGCCTCTTGTCCGATCCATTTTATTTTGAAATATTGTTTAACCCAAAGAATTAACATATTTGTATAAAAAGAGACTGAAAACCCGGCACAGCGATATTGACGTTTGCTATTTTGATTTTACGAACAACTAGAACCGTGCAACAAAACTGGCACGTGCATTCATATGTGTTTATTTCTCAGCACGGGTTTCTGCTGAAAAGTTTTAGATTAAGTCTGCGTGTGCAAGCGTGCTTTTTATATCAGGCATTCGAAACATTATCACATGCAAGATATAAACGGAGAATTTGCACTGTTGCTGTGACATTCTCACTGACATAATCTTCTCGTTTATCTTATGTATAATTAATTTTTTTTCTCGATTTTGTTCTTAAGTATTTTTCCTTGTTCACATACGAAGACACTCTTATACCGTGCGTGAGTTTACGTTACCGTTGTTTTTCTGAGCATAGTGTCCGCCTTGCATTCAAAAGGTTGCGGGTTCGAGGCTGTCAATATAATCAAGCTGAATAAAAAAGTTTAAAATAAATTTTGACTGCTAATGTTTTGTAAAACATGTATAACCCGTATCTCAATGTAAGAATGGTGTCTCATTTACGTATAAAAAATAAATGGTGTTTTACGGTTCTCAGATGTAGTACCTTGTAAAAGCTTGAACAGAGTTGAGTCTCATCCTTATTTTTTTTTAATGAGATGACGGCGAATTCACAAGATACTCCAGTATAGCGAAGGTGGTCTTTTTATCTTTATTCATTCTGTGCCCAAGGTTGAAAAAGATATTGTGTGAAGAACAAGGTAGTTTGTATAACTATTTACGTTTACCGAAGACTAAGAAGCGGGAAAAAACATTATTCCGTGAACGATGGAGTTATCTGGAAACGGAAATCAAAATATATCTAATGAGGTAAGATTATTGTTTATCTACTTGACATGATTTGAGTTAGAATGCTATGTCGTTTCTATCTATTTATCTATATATTAATCTTTCTGTCTCCGTGTCTATATCTCTCTGAATGTCTGTCTGACTCTCTGTCTGTCTGTCTACCTGAATGTCTCAATGATGTATGTATATGTGTGTGTCTGTATGTACGTACGTCTATCTGCCTACATGCCTAACATCTTGTATATCCGTGAGATGTCTGTCAGTCATTATGGCTATATACTGGCAATTCTGTATGGCTACCTTTCTGACTACTTGCCTACCTATCTGTCCACATATCTCTCTTTCTGGTCTGTCTGACTAGATGCTTACCAACCTGCCCCCTGTTTGTGTATCTGTTTGTCTGTATATATATCTGTCTATACATGTATCTATTTGCTCGTCTGTTAAAGCCTTCAAGCTGGCTTCCGGCAGATCTGTGGCTCTACCCAGGTCCACTCTGTGCCAGAAATAGTGTACAGGTGATCCGGGGTCTTCCTCCACCTGTAATGAGCTGGACGTCGTGATATGACTGATATACTGTTAAAGCGACGTTAATTTTCTTATAAATAAACAAACAAAATCGTCTGTAAACTTGTAAACTTGAATAGGCACAGCCAATCTGCTAATATGTACTGCAAACCCTTTTAGTCCAAGAGATCTAAGCTATAAGATGGGCAGTACCGTCATAGCAACCCCTTTTAAATATATAAAACGATCATTGCTATAGATAAAAGACTGCATATATTGTTTAAGTAGGCTTGAGAGTTGAGATGGAACTTTATATCTAACAAAGAATAAATGGAAAACAACAGACATTGAATGTTTTGTTATAATCAAGATATTACAGATGAATTTCATTTTGTGTTAGCGTATGATGACGTACGTTGGAAATATATCAGTAAATGTCATTATGAGAGACCAAATGTGTATGTAAAATTGAGTTCTATGAAGTCTTCTGCAATTTTTAGACTTTCAACGTATATATAGAGGATATCTGATGAGTTTTCACTTTATATAAGATTTTATTAGACGAGTCCAGGGATCCTTATTAAGCGAGCCTCTGGCGAGCTTAATAAAGGTTCCAGGACGACTCTAATAAAATTTTATATAAAGTGAAAACGAATCTGATATTCTTTTTATCACATGACACAACAATAAAAGAAGATGAAAGCTGGAAATTTCATTAAGCTACGTTTAATGTATGGCGTTGACCAAATAACCTGGCTATGGTAAACCTATTGATAACCATGAGCCAAAAACGTAGATCCACATTTTAGTGGGAAAAGTCTATCAAACAACTGTCTAGAATTCGAAGCTGCATGAAACTAAAACATTAACTAATAAAAAAACTAAATTGTAACTTCAAGGCAACAGTTAGTTTTATTCTGTAAACTATGCTGCGTAGCAATACAGAGGTCCGGTAAATCGGTTCTTATATGTAACGTGTCGATAATATAAGAAAATAAGTAATGGTTATATTACACCGGAAATAAGCAAAGTCATGTGATAAATAACTTTATGAAGCATTTAATATCCGTAAAGCAACTATATCATTTTTTGATTATTCACATTAAGTTAATTTTGGCAATAATTAGAATAAAATGTTTAAACTTGTTACAATAAATATCCTCTTATATATTTCCTTTTAAAAATATGTTTTTCCTTGAATTAAAAAAATCACAACGGTAATTACTTGTTTTGGTAATTAAATGTCATTGTACATTGAATATCTCTCACGTGACATATATGATTATATATTGTATCTATTTATGTAGACAGGAGTTCACTGTATGACAAAATAAAGTGTCTTCTTTTTGTCTCCACTGAGTCAAGATGTAGTGCTGCTCTTACTATCTGAATTCTTCTGCTGTTGTTGCTCAAGCTAATGTCGTTACATAGATGTTTCACAATACTGGTGGTATCGTTATTGTTAATTTCAAGCTTAGGTAGACTAGTTGCTTTAAAAAATGTATCACAGAGATGCTGAATAAACGTTTTAAACCTTTCGGCGCCAAATAAGTTTCGTCTGCATACATTTTCGTCTGTCTCAATGCGCAAAGTGGATATTTCTTTAATATCTGTTTAAAAACATAATCAGGATGTCCAACAGTTTGGGTCCTGATAAATCGCCGAGTTTCATCTAGATTCCTGAGTTATAAAAATTCTTTTAAAATTTGGGACAAATCCGCCACAGCGCGAGATATCGCTGAGAGTATCGCAGATTATTTCGCAACGATTCGGCGCGAAATTTCGTCACGCACTTCGCGAAGTTTCATCGCGTACGTCACGACAAACGGATGAGGGGGCAATAAATACACTGCATGGTCAGATACATTAATACATACAATGTAAATGTACATGTACGTACATGTTTTTTGCAAGCATGCATGTACTTAAGTTAGTTTTTTTAATTTGATTTACTTAAAAGTAAGTTCCGTCCAAATATCACAGTTCAAATGTATGTTTTCATTTCCAAAGGATAATGCCTAAAATATTTCGTATATGTCAGTAAACGAGAGAATCAAAAGGAAAATATACGTTTGAGATAAAGTTACAACACATTGTTGGTTAACATATATCTTCTGCTTTACAAGGTTGTACAAAAAACGCAAAGTAGCTGTATGTACACATGCTGTGTTCTCAATCGTAAGTACTTGGGTAATTCCGTCATCCGTCATCATTCCTCTGTATTAACACACACTCTCAAGCTTAAATTAAAAGCTAATACTTAAGACTAAACAACCTTTTTACAGTTGACCTGCACAGCAAACACATTTTTCTTTCTTGTTTCAATGGATTGATGGCTGAGTTTATGGGCATCGCCATATTTTTTTGCAAACAGTCCAAGGGCAGATTACTTGATGCGTGCGAGGTCTGTTTCGTAGAAACTGGCTGAGGGTATTCCAAATGGCTATGCTCTGTTCAAACTAAACTTAAATCGCAACGCGTTGTTTGGATAATACATGTACGTATCATGATGTGTCTTTATGCGTTTGTCAAGCTGCATTCTGCAGTAGATTACACATACTAATGCGCAATTTTTAAATCCCTAATTAATAAAGAATGTAACTTAGAACAGAGGACTCGAATGTCCTGGAATAATTAAGCTGTTGGTATGTAAGAGTTTAGCGATATTTTAATGACAGAGATATGTTGGATAGCTCAGTCGCTAGACTTACGGTACGGTAAACAGAAGACCGAATGTTCGTGCTTCATTTCTAAGTCTCTCGCCGCTGTGAGTTCGAACCCCGGTCTGGGAAATTCGGATTTTTCAAGTGATGAAGCCTTCTAGCTGGCTTGCGGTAGGTCGGTGGTTCTACATGGATACAGTTTGTACCTGAAATAATGTGCCCTGGGGTATTCCTCCTCTTGTAATGAGCTGTACGTCGCGATAATTCCAAATAAAAAAAATAACGGTGTCGGCTTCAACGTTTCTCATGCGGCTAGATTTATATGACAGCTGAAATTCGTTGTCTTTGTCTGACATGATTCCAAGAGACCATTAGGGCGGAGATCACTTCATGAAGTGAACGTTTGAAAACCTTCAATAATTCAATTATGTAATCTTCAGAAAGTATCACGAAGTATTTATTTGTTTGTTTGTTTGATTTAATTCACTTTCTGCCAGCTAGGGCTAATTGACGTCCCAGAGAGAGGGAAGCGAATACAAAGAACTCTTCTGAGGAGAACTATGGTTCTTTAACGTGCCCAGTGTATAGCACTGATACACGTGGGGGCTGAACCCCGGCCGGTCACTTTAT
>JAULCC010559360.1:0-10596 GCA_032358795.1 Nuttallia obscurata
ATAAAAAAGCCAATCATGAAATTTGGTTGGCATGCGTCAACCACCACTTAAGATATTGTCAATTTATTCAATAATCTTAGTCAAAAAAGGGGCATAGCTCCAGAAAAAAAAATATCAAACCAGACCCAATCTCAATAGGGTTCTTCCCTGTAAGCTAATAAAGCTAATTGTGAAGTTTGGTTGACCTTGGTCAAGCAGAACTAAAGTTATCATCTGAAAACCACCATTTTTCAATTATCTAAGTCCCTACAGGGACATAACTCCAGGGAAAAAATAGTCAAACTAGACCCATATTCAAAAGGATTCTTCCATGTATGCTAATAAAGGTACTTGTGAATTTTGGTTGATCTAGGTCAATCAGAACTAAAGTTATCATCCGGAAAACACCATTTTTCAATAATCTAAGTTCACAAATGGGCATAACTCCAGAAATAATAATCGAACTGGACCCAAAATCAAAAGGCTTCTTCCCAAAATGCTAATTGAGCGAATTCTAAAGTTTGCTTTACCTAGGTCATGCAGATCTTAAGTTATCATCCGGAAACCCCCATTTTTAAATATTCTAAGTCCATAAAGGGGCATTACTCCAGGAAAATTAATCGAACCAGATGCAAAACCAATAGGCTTCTTCCCTGTATGCTAACGAAGCTAATTCTTAAGTTTGGTTGACCTAGGTCTAGCAAAACTTAAGTTATCATCCGGAACCCCCCATTTTTCAATAATCTAAGTCCATAAAGGGGCATAACTCCAGGAATATTAATCGAACAGGACCCAAAATCAATAGGCTTCTTCCCTGTATGATAAAGAAGTAAATTATAAAATTTGGCTGAGAAATATCATGCAGAACTGAAGATATCGTCCGGAAACCATTTTGAGGCGCCCGCCCGCCGCAGGATTTCACATAATGCGACCATCTTTCAGATAATTATAAAAAAACAACATTCAAACAGAATTTTATTTGATTTCTTTTCATGATAAATTCATTGCGCTGAAACAAAGAACATGCTAATCAGTGGTTAAGCTTCCATTACTAGGTATTTGTTTTCACCTTGCAAAATGGCGGATATCTTGTTACCGCGAAAGTGATGTAACATGGACCAAACCAATATGTTCTGTAGAATAGATAGATGATGGATGTTTCGCCACCCATAGCATTTTGCGCCTGATGATTCACTACCTAATGGGTTGACGTTTCGCTACCCATATATTTTGTACTTAAGTAATGCAAATACTATTACCGAGATTATCAATTATAAATTATTAATATATCCTAAGGAATTTATTCCAAAAACCAGTGCTTCTTCTTTACAGTATGTGAGTAGTTAATCAATCAGTAATATCAGTTTTATGGAAAAACAACTTTAAAGGTATAATCAAAATGTAAAGATGTTTGCACAAAATATCGTTGATTGATTTAATTAATGAACACATGTAATTAAAAACAGAGAATGAATTTTACAGTTATTGTTCAAGTTGTACAACCATTGTCCTGAAAGACAAAACTACATATTTATTGATAGTTTTGTCAAATTTTCCTTACATCGTCATTTTAATATATCTGACAGTTGTTATACTCTTAATATTTTCGTTCCATTATCTGGTTTACACAGGGAATTATCTATTTTAATGTACGTCTGTAGCAAAAGCCAGTGCATGAGTATTCACATGTATTAATTAAGAGTTGAATGTTATGAACTAAATGAATGTGAATATCTGCATCCATTATTTAGAATAGATAAATTGATATGTAAACTAAACATTTTTTTTATCTAATTTCTAGACTTCGATTAGAAATTGTTTTGAATGTTGTATAACATATTTCTATAACTTGAGTTTGAAATATATGGGTAGCGAAACGGCCAACGATAAGGTAGCTAATCGTCCAGCACGAAACTGTATGGGTAGCGAAACATGCGTCAGCTTCATTCAAGATTGTCTATTCAGTTATTTAAAGGTGCTGAAAAAATACATCTATAACGTACAATAGAAATCTGTACATGATGCTCAACTTTTTAATTTATGTTCACACATTATTTTATTGATTTGAGAAATAGTTAGCTCCGAGTACCCTTATTGCCATTTTTTATCAGCTGCATAATAACAAAGAAATGCGTCGTGTGGTCAAACTATTTTGCTCATTTCTCGAGACCTAATTAAAAAGAAATACGCATATACCGATCAGAACAGCCATAAGGCCTTCTTACAACATACAGAATCATTATAATGTAATTATATGCAAAGGTATACCTCAGTCAATCAAAGTTTTGCAATTTTAACTGAATAATTTCATGAACGCCGCCATATTTTCCCACCGGTGTTGCAGTATGAACTTCCGTTGGACAAAGATAAAATCTAGCCGGTGGAATAAAACAAAGGCGGTGAAAATGCACCGACCTACTTTCATTCCTCGATTGCAAGATTTGGGAATTTAAACATAAACTTATTTATTTCAGCTCGATTATTTTGAAAGCCTATGGTCTGTAGAAACACTTTCGTGTCCGTTTAAAAAAAAGTCTAGAGGGAATTTTGCAAATAAGATATAGGAAATAACCTATGTTTATTTCTTACGTTTTAATTTCTTATACTTAAGTTTCCTCCAACTGAATATAATTTAAAAGTTATTCACTTGTATTCCGTTTTCGTATATCAGCCCTTTTTTTGACTGCCTCGAGCTGTCTTTGAAAGCGATATTTGCTGAAGTCAAGAACCATTGGTTGCATCGATATAAAGGAATATTTTATTAATTATTCTACTAGCTCTTGGGAAATAGAGTTATTAAAGATGACGGCCAAGATGACTGCCAAATTTTAAAAAAATCAACAACCAACCAAAAAAATTGTTTTACTGCTTTAAATCACGTGAATACCGATATTATTATGACTTCTGAATATTGATTGGTGAATTCTTAAATGGTTTGTATCCTACCAGGTCAGGATAATCATGACGTCCAATATGGCAGCCAAAATAAGCAAAACTAAAATTCATTGGATTTTGTTAAACATGCATGCATCAAAGATACATAAATAACAAGATGAGATAGATAAGATAATCTTTATTTATAGTCCGATTTGAAGAAACTGATAAGCACTTAATGAATTGAAAGTTTTTTTCCCCGACATAACATGGACTATCAAAAATCATGCAAACAACAAATCAGGGGGGGGGGGAAACAAAGAAACAAAGTGATATGAAAACGTTTATAAATGATATTTTGGTTATAGCGGAATCCCAGTCTCAGTTTGTTTACATCAAGTGAAACAACGCGGTAGTTAGGACAACAACCACTTCAGTAATCGGAAAACCTCGGCTATATAATTCTCATAACTAGTCTGCAATTGTATGTTACCAGCAGCAGTTTGATCCTTTCTCCGATATTGCACTGACAGGCCCGTTGGCCAATCAGACAACACGAATTTTACACACCCACATTACCTTTATTGCAATTCTCTGCTGTAAAGAGCTCGAGGTAAGGCTTTTAACCGTGTAACTCGAAGCGCCTGCGTTGCTGAACACGTTAAGTTGCCTGTTATTTTTAAATAACCTTCGCACTCTATGTCATACGAACATTTTATTACAAAGAAGATTAATCTATCTGAAAATATGTTGATTAAAGATGGCTATTTCATTAGCAGCTTTTGCTAACAGTTTCGTTTTCGGCATTATTAAAATATATTTTCATTGATGACAATTAGTATCTACTTTTGCGAAAGTTAAATAAAGTAACGCCCTTTGAACAAAGATATACATTATTCAGTCGGAACATCTCGGCTATTTCAAAATCGATTAGGTAGCAAACACCGGTTTTAATGTTTAATTCCGAATTTGATTTTCATGAAAACTAGACTTATGTGGTTATAAACAACACAGTTCAGAACTGAAATAATTTATATTGTTAAATTTTCCTATACATTTTGTTAAAGAAAGGTTTTCTAGAAAGGCTGAAAACCAGTGGGTGACTGGTACCCTGCATGTAGGTATAGGCTAAAATACGAAACTACCCTTTTCTGACGCGAGCGGTGTAAATAGAGACTAAATTTAACGGAGGCCTCAGACATAATAAAATAGCTGAAAATCGACAGGGATACGACATATTAGTTTGGATAGGAAGAAAAGAGACAGGTACGGCATTCTCATGGAACTATATGCGTATGTTGATAGGATTTCCCCAAAGATCAGTACAGAATATTGAAATTTTGTGATTCGGGTAAAATTTGTCGTTAGTTTTCGCGGTTTGAAAAAAATGAAGTTTTCCTTGTCAAAGCAGTGATAGTTTTGCAGTTTCTTTTGGGTATATCAGCAACATAAGGGCATAGTTATGCTGTAATAAGAATACAGAGTTTGTGTATCTTTCTCGTGTGTGTTTTATCAGATCAGATTTCAAGTGAGGGTACTTTGCCAGATATGGAATTTTAAAAAAAAGATTGTGTCTGCCCCCATTGTCTATTTCGCAGGGCAGAATATGGCAGAGGTGATCCGATTGACATGGTATTGGGGCTGAATTTTGACGTCGATATTTGATGACAATGTCAACCGTGATAATAAAAGATAGGCTAGTAAACCATAAACAATGCTACATATTTCTATTAAGGATGTAGCTAGGTGATATAATCACATCGAAAATAAATGTAAACTTTTTTTTGCACGAAGCATTTTAATACTTATTTATGAGGAAATATTTTTTTCTTTGTTAGTATACTCTCATTTATTTACAAAAGTACTGCTGATATAAGACAATGGGCAATATGTAATCAGATAACATAATATATGCCATGCCTTTGTTCCATTAAGCAGAAATATGTAAAAGTATTCTACATTCCTGCATTAAGGGGAGGTAAAGGGGTGAGTGAAACTCAAGCAAGAATCAACAATATACAATATGTATTTTCTATTTTCGCAACATTAGCGAACTAAAATATCTATTATAGTCACATGTCTTTCTTCGTGTCAGTAGAAGGCCCTTGATAAGGATATACCAACAACATACACTGACTTCATTTTAGTATATACAGCACATCTGTCAACTTGCAAAAATAAAATCCGCTGTTCAGGACCTTTGTCCTTTGATCATATTTATAAGTACTGATTTATCTGGTGATGAGCTAAGGAAAATGATACCGTCATTGCTGATAGAGGGCTTAGAGATGTCTTTGAATTACTTAAATCAACAGTTTATAAACCACACATGCTATCTTATCTTCATGCAGAACATAACTTTAATTTACATCTCATAGACGGTCTTTCCATAAACTTATCCTAATGTATAACATTAAAATGGAACATATGCCAGACTACTTATCTGCGTTATTTCCAAATACAGTAGAAATAGAAACCCCTTACAGTTTAAGAAACTCTAACGATGTCTACGTCCTAAACAGAAGAACAAAATCGTTTTCTAAATCATTCGTACCATCAGCAATAACACTTTGGATTTCACTTTCACCAGATATAAAAAATCTAGTCACAATATCGAAATTTAAAATTGATTTAAACAAAACTAAATATCAGCCAAATGAAATACCCTCATACTACAATGCAGGAAACCGCTTCTGGTCTGTGGTCCATGCGAGACTACGCAGGAAATGCAGCAATCTGAACTTTGACCTATTCAATAACCATCTGAAATTGCAGGAAAGCTGTGAATGTGATTTTGAATGGGAAGACGCTGAAATTTTTTATTTCAGTGCCATTTCTTCACAAATTCGAGCATTCAGCTCTTTCGGACCACTCACAGTTTTCCACTTAACGTCCGTCTTCTTTTATTCGGCTCATCCGATAGATCTAAGCGACAACGATAATCTGGAAATGTTTAGAGCTGTACAAGCTTACACTAAGGATACCAACAGATTCGCTGTAACTCTTGCATCAAATCAACACTGAGATAAGCATCTTTTATTCATAATGTCAAGAAATTTTAGGTATCTTTCTTCGTTCCATTTCTTCGTTCATGCTTCTTCCTCTCTTATACTATTCTCCATTATCCGTTTTGACAGACTATTTGCCCATGAAACAAATATTTAATTTCTATTATTATTCTCATTCATGTAATTTTATTGCCGTGAAAAAAATCATATGATTGTTATGGATTTCATTATTTCTGAATGACCATCTACAAGTTTTTGTACTACAACAATATCAACCAAAAGGGAAGAGCCGTAACTAATGTTAGTAGAACTTGTGGCCCAATCCTTTTGCCTATATATTTGTAGAAATGTCTGTGTTCATGTATTGTGTTTACGAATTATGATATATATGTTTACAAATTGTGGCAGTAAAATATGTTTAAACTAAACTAAACATCTCAGGTACAGTAGTGCAGCATGAGGAAATATATACATATTCATTTTACCTTAACGGCTGGCATATACAACAGTAAAAACAAAACAGAAAACATTTCAGTTACTTACCATTTTAAGTTTGATGTTCCAAGAAAGTAAGGGGAACAGACCATTGGTTTGTAAAGAATCTGACATATAATATTGATTAATTATTTGTAATCATTTTCGTCAGGCGATAAAAAAATTATTTTTTAGGAGGATAACAAATATTCCTTTCATAAACTTTATGCTGGTAAGCCACATCATGGACGTTCTACAGAAGGTTCTGATAGAATACGCATTTATTAAAGCATATGCTACAGACGTGATGCAAAACAAAGCTACCCCGTTTAAATTTACTTGCAAGAAGTGCAAATTTTTGTCTGACCTAATTTGAAAAAGAAAAGCACATCAGTATGAAAGAAGCCAGATTTTTAATCATATATGCTTTCCTGTTTCAAACTTAGAGTACATAGATGTAACCTGTGATACATACCTGTTTATACTAGAACCAAGATATATTGAGAATATGTAAAACCAGATGATGACTTAGTAGTTTTGGTCAGTCTTCACTCAGATTATTATACTGTTATTTATAGGTGGGCATATCTCTATGAAAATTTCAAAGACTGAACCCTGCCGTTCCCCGCTCTTTATAAACTTACAACTCCTATTTGTTATTATGTACTATTAGCTGGTGTAGTATGATCTTAATGAAATAAAACACTGTAAACTTTGGATCAAGTAACCATGCCCTATCTATAATGCAAACGTTTATGTTTATTTATTTCATTTACGCAAATTTCTGCTACTAAGGGATAATGGACTTCCCAAAGAGAGGGACGCGGATACAGAGAACTTTTTTGTATAACTCTCTTGTTCTTTAACGTGCCCAGTGTATAAGCACCGATCAGCGGTTGGTCACTCATCCTGACAACGTCAAACCAGTCGTAGTGCTGCTGTGAACGCCATTACTACCAAATTTAAAATATTTGGTTTGAAACCGCCTTGGATGGAGCCCGCGGCCTCCCGCATCGGAAAAGAACGCTCTACCACCGAGAAAACCGGACAGTCTTTTACGAAAACTTAAAAAGATGACATTTAGAATGGCTAGTTGTACGGACTCTCTAGTAATGTTTACTTAGGTGGCAATATTGGACGCCATTTTTTTTTTAATTTGGAACTATATGATGATATTTTCACCAAATGTTGCATAATATTTATCAGATAAAAAAAGTTATATTAACAGATTCGGTATGCCTTACATTTTTTAACAAAATCAAATATATTTGTCAGTTTTGCTTATTTGCGCGGTCGTATTGAATTCCATGGTGACTTTTATATGGTACAAATTATTTCAGAATATATCAGTTAATATTCAGAAGTCATAACAATATATCTTTGTAAAGGATTCACCGGCAGTTGTCGAAATCTTGGTCGCCATCTCGATTTTTTCCAAAAGTGGCGCGATGACATCAAACAGATGTCATAACAAGGGGTCTAATATACGATAAATAAAGGATATCTGATGACTTTTCACTATATATTAGATTTTATTAGACGAGTCCAGGAATCTTTATAAGCGAGCCTCTGGCGAGCATAATAAAGGTTCCAGGACGAGTGTAATAAAAAATTTATATAACGTGAAAACGAATCTGATATTCTTTTATCACATGACAACAAGAGGTTAATAAGATCTTTCTTATTGATTTTGTGACGTCATTGGTCTTTATATGTAACGTGTTGTTTGTATAAGAAAATACGTGATGACTGTATTACACCGGAAATAAGCAATGTAATGTGATAAAAGCTTAAAACGTATGCTTTATACTACGATGCAAGGTTCAGCCCACAATCCCTTTAGGCAGCCGTACTATTGACTAACCACTTACACATACGCACGGACGAAAAAAGTTGCTATGATTATTTTAAAACTCAGTCTTCGTTGAAAGTTATCTTGGTGTTCAAGGACGAAGTAATTATAATAAAGCTTATAGATCTATGCCAATGATGTGCCCCTTAAATATGCTGCTTTATATTTGTGGTGCTGATCTTACATTTATTTAGACAAATGCTCTCGCTTCAAAAAGACATGACTTTATTTAACAAGATTTCTACATGTTTTAACATTTTCTGATCTAAATAATTTCTTTATTTTCAGGCATCTTTCAGAAATACCTATCTGTGAATAGCTTTCTAAACTTGAAATTTTCTAATGAAACAATAGGTGGTACAATAAAAAATGAAATGGAATTAATCTTCCACTTGAACAGTTAATTAAAAAGCAAAAAACGTTTTCTTTCATCTAACGGTTTCTTTCTCGTCTCGATGTATCTACCGATAAAGACATGGCGTATACATGCATGTTCGATTTTGTTAGTGCTGTTGCCACAGGCATATTTAAGATATTTTTAACGAGCGAGAAGATTTTTTTTTATAGATCTACGTTTTTGTCGAGCCCGCTTGCGGTGAGCTCGACTTAGCCGTCTTTTTTTTTTTTCGGTGTCTGTGCGTCCGGATTTGGCTTCTCCGGGCCGTTACTGCATAATGGGTTGACAGATTTTAAAATAAATTGGCACATGTGTAAGCCTTGTTGAGACGGTGTGTCACTCGCAATTATCAGTTTGATACCTCAAAAGATTTGGTCAAACTTAGAGGTCAAAGGCCAAATTTGGTAAAAATTTGTCCGGACTCTAATTTCACCATGAATAGACGGATTTTAAAATAACTTAGCACCATTGTTACCATTGATGAAACTGAGTATCGTGCGAAAAAAACACATTTATACCATAAAAGGTGTGGTCACACTTAGAGGTCAAAGGTTAAAATAGGTTA
The DNA here is from genome assembly GCA_032358795.1 of Nuttallia obscurata. NCBI lineage: Eukaryota > Metazoa > Mollusca > Bivalvia > Cardiida > Psammobiidae > Nuttallia > Nuttallia obscurata. The sequence goes on from JAULCC010559360.1 coordinate 9,150, forward strand.
AGATCCGGGCTCTTACTTCACCATGGATGGATGAATTTTAAAATAACTTGGCACAAATGTTTACCTTGATAAGACGGAGTCTCACGCGGAAGAATCACATTTATTTCTTAAAATTGTGTTCAGACATAGAGGTCAAAGGTCAACATTGGTATAGATTATGTTTGTCCGGACTCTAACTTCGCCATGGATAGATGGATGTTAAAATAACTTAGCACAATTGTTACCATTTATGAGACGGAGTTTCGTGCGGAAAAATCACATTTATACCATTAAAGGTGTGGTCACTCTTAGAGGTCAAATGTCAAAATTGGTCAGGGGTCCACCTTGTCTTCATTCTGCGGGCTCGACAATGATGCCCTTTAGGCAACTATTCCTGGTTATAATGCTATTGGATTCAAGGGCATGCTGGCAAAAATTAAACAGGTTTATATTGATTTTCAGCGATATCTGGTAATTGCAAGTCAGATTAAATTAGCAAACGCTAATTTCAGACACAAATAACAAATGACTTTTTTGTTCAATTTTTTTTTCGGAATTATATGCCAGAGCTATTTTTCTATATCCGAGAGTACACCCCAGTTGCAAGATATCAGTGTGGTCTAGTGGGAGCTTCGGCCCATCTCTTACTTCAGGTCTGACTGACCATTATGTACATATATTTGCATAGCGCCCTCAACACCATGTTCTATCTGTAAAATATAAGCAGCTGCATAAAAGAAGAATACAGATCAGATACACAGAATGTTACAGCTTTTAAGTTACATAAGCCATGTTTTGAGATAAGAGGCTAGATATTGTGTCAAAACATGGGCCCGCGCTATTCTGTGATTTATTTTAACACGAAATCACAACTGTTTTAAAGAAATCTAGAATTAGCAGGTTAGACTATTTAATAACCTATATAACATTTAAATGCAATTAAAATTTAAACGATTAGTATATTTTCATGTTTGTTACGTTACTCAGAATCTTTAACAGTATTTCAGTCACATCACGACTTCCAACTCATTGCAGGTGGTGGAAGACTAACAACTAAAATAAACTAACATTTAAATGCATGCATGCAACCTAAAAAACGAATCCTTCACAGAAGCGAGAGTTAAACAATTTAAATACATTGCTAAATCATATGTGGAGAGGCATAGAATTTTATATTCATAGTGGTGAGAATTTACATTTCTTCCTAAAAACACAACAGGTTTAACTACACTGTTGACTAAACATTTTAAAAATCAGATGCCAAACAATATTAATTGAGCGGCTAAAACATATGCAATAATTTCTCTAAGTCATTCTTATTATTTTCAATGCTTTTTTTGCTTCATTTACCTATTTACTTAAAGTTTCAAAATTTAACTAATCATATGGCTGACACAACACCTTACTCCGTTTTTTCCCTCTCTCTCTCCATTCTCTCACCAGAGGGCGTGCTACACACTTAAGCCTC
>JAULCC010559693.1:0-17990 GCA_032358795.1 Nuttallia obscurata
GTGCACCCGGGTAGAACCACCGACCTACCGCAAGCCAGCTGGAAGGCTTCCTCACTTGAAAAATCCGAAGTTCCCAGGCCGGGATTCGAACCCACAGCGGTGAGGGAGTCATAGAAGAGCTAACACATAATGAAACTTCATTTGCAAAACATTTAGCATAACATACTGACGTTAGCAAACTCTGCCGCTGTCATAATTAAGTTAAAGTGTTTTTTTAATAACAGCGATAAATCGACACAACACCATTCATATCAGAGGACACTGTGTTTGATGAGAAATAATCTGACATGCATTCACTAAGGCTCACCTATCATCATTTATTATTATCTGTTACACATCTATTGTTATAGACCACTCCGCTGTCAGTTTAGCTAGAAAAGAGTATTGAAAAAGATTATAATAGTTGCTTTCTTTGTTATTTCAGTCTAACTGAGTACCTTTGAAGGCTGAAACTTATAGAGTGACAAACATGCCTTCACTGGTACTGTTCACATTAATAACATTCTACTGAACATAAATTTATTTATGGTAGCGTAATGTAGTAGTTGTATTGGTCATCAACTGCTTTCTATTTATTTTACCTGTGGATAACAGTCATGGAGTTTGCAATCAAACATATATTATATACCGAAGCTTGATTACACGTCCCTATCAGGTGGCTGATATTTGCCGACCCCCTTTATTGGCTTGGTAAAGTTTGTGAAAACGTGGTTGACTGTCAGTCTAAATACAATCGTAAAGCAGATGTTGCCATGTACTTAAAGTATTAGCTCACGATGAAAACGTTCGCATTTTATACCATATTTTCAACGTTATCACAATTATATAACTTTATATCTGTGATACGAGAATATATATGATATCAAATTGTTTAGACTGAATTCAAGGCCGTATTTAAAAACAGTACTTTCTAGTGCTATATTAACTACAACAAGTATTTCTCTCTTCATAAATCCACTAAACAGTTCAATATCATAGTAACGAACACATATACAATATTTCAATACATTCTTTAGCATCATTTAAAAGAGATATAAACAATGGGTCACTAACAAAATTGATAACTTAGCAAGAAAGTATAATTAAGGAAGCAAGCAATTAAGTAGGTACATGGACGTTGATAAGTAAATAAATAAGAAAAAAAAAGAAATGGCTAACTGCCTTTATGACTTACTGCATTAATGAATGAATGTATACATGAACAAAACGGAAAATATAGCAAATGAATAGATTTTAAAATAAATGAATGAGATATTTATATGTGAATGAGTTTGTTGATTAAAAATTCATTAATTATTCATATATGTGCATAAATAGTTAAATAATGATCAATATATTAATAATTAAATGACATAAGTAAATCAAATCTTAAAGTAAAAGACATTACCTGGGTCTATGATAAATAATATAGCATATATATTTCATACTTAACCGTGTATCACTACACTTAATCGTCAAACTTACCTTCGGTAACTTCTATGAAAACTCCACCGATAAGGCAGATAAGAAGGATGAAAACTATTGCTGAGTTTTTCATTGTTGCGGGTGAAAATGAGCCAATATTGACTTTCACCTGAATTTATAGGCAAATTTCTACATTGGCTTCACCTCGCTGGTTCTTGACATAATTACGTGGTTATTAATCAATTAATAAATTACACAAAAAATAAACCGTGGATTGGCTCGTAAAAGTGAACAACGAATGACAGATTATACCTACAGCTTCAATCAAACAGATGTTTTTGTCACTTATAAAAAGGTCTTGCACTTAAGTATTCAAGGCAAAATCCGAAATTATTCGCTCAAGGATGTACTGACCATATATGTACTTTAACAACAATAGTATACAGGTAGAAACGAAAATAACATTTGACGTGTGTATATTCTTAGCAACTTTTTTTATTTTGGACAACGGACAATATTTAATTGACACATATTTAGAATCGACTTTGTTTATATACTTAAAATCTAAAACAGTTTCTTAGCAATAAAATCGTTGTCAAATTGACGTTGTTATACAGATAGATGTGTAGTTCAATAAGAATCAATTCTATGTTTGCTGAGGATATGTATAAGTAGTAATCATTCAGCTTTTTATGACAAAAAAATAAAACATTTTTAGCTGATGTCTTCAGTAACTTATTTTTTATTCAGAAAATATTTTATGCAGGGTTGGTAAGTATGCTTTTTTATAAAATTGTAGACATATGCCATTTTAAGAATATTACTTTCTGGAGTATTCAAAATTCCTTTAATTCTACTTAGGAACAGTTTGGTCCAGAAATACATTTGTGCGCATTATATCATACGCCAAGTACGTTTGTGTTATTTATTCCGTTGTCAGAGAGTTACATTCAATACAACATTGCATTTTTCCATCTTGCGATTACTCTTTGTAATTTTTTGTTATAGCTCAATATAGAGTTCGTTTAATTTGCACAAGGGCTTCTACTGGATAATTTCCCTAGCCCTGTTAAGAAAGTTAAAAAAGCGTCAATGAGTTTTACGAGTACATGTATATGAATAATGACGCGTGACGTAGTAATTAGGCATACATCACAATCATTTTATGGCCACGTAGACACATATTTACAGTGATAAAGCCATTTGATGAAGTTAATAACATGTAACGGTTATTTTGTGAACACAGACAAATGATAATTGTTCGTTTCGGTGTAAGATATGAATGTATTTCATCGAGTGAAAGCAAAGACAATATTATTACACGAACTCCATGAATTTACACGAACTCCATAAATTTCGCAGAGCAATTTAACCATTTTTCATCATGATACATGTGCTTATGTTGTATTGAAATGAACAATTATACTCAAGTACCAACTGTTACATAAACGGGAAACCAATAACAAAAACAAATATCATCTATAGTTTTTGAAATATTAATGAGTCTGGTTGTCAATACACTTATATATTAAAATTGATATTTGTACCTATCATCAAAAGTAAGCCAGTTTAGTTAAAGAAAAATTCTTTAGACGGGGTTCTTTAAGGCGTTTGGAGATTGATTCTAATTGCTCGTTTTTGCAGTACATATATATTTTGGAGTTTTTGTAAAATGTCCTTCAACCTGAGGCAGCTCAAATGCTGTTTCATTGTCCCTCAGAAGGTGCTCACCACACGCATATTAGAAAGTGGTCTATCCATCTTTGCCATGGACATCACAATAATAAGCATCATTCTGATATTTGGTTAGTTCTCTTGTCGATCCAAATTGAGGTTATCTGAAAATTTCTCAGGTTTTGCGTGAAGCTTCAACAGAGCCTCAATATCCTTCCATATAATCGTTTTGACCTGTAAAGTAATCTTCTGCCTTCCACCATGCAATACAGTTGTGACGAACCCGGATGCAATTTCTCTTCGAAAAAAAAAATTTGAGTGATAATGAAGCACTCGATATCTCTCTTCTACCCTCGCAGAGAAGTTGTCTGCTCCAAATGTCTTTGTCTGCGTGATAAACGGAAGTGTCAAGCGTTACACCTCTTTTGATGTTGAAACTGGAAGATGCATCTATTGATATATACGGTAGGTGCGACTAAGCTCTATTTTACTATAAGGCTGTACAGGTGTTTAATTACGCAGTCATCTATAACAATACCTGTCAGACATAGACACTTAAAACAACCTGAATAATTTTTTTTTTTTTTAATTCCTTAACCTACTTCAATTCAAGGCCAAGTTTCTTTGCCAGCAACGTGATTGATGGAAGGGAAATACTACCGAGGCCAAATGGCTTTTATTATGTTTAAAGTCGTGTAATCTATTGTTAAATTATGTGTGAAACAGTAATTCGTTGTCTGATTTTTTGAATATTTCAGTTGGCTTACGTCAAGTTTGTTTGTTTATTTGGAATTTAAAGTCGCTTTAACAGTATTTCAGTCATATCGCGACGTCCAGCTTATTACAGGTGGAGGAAGACCCCGGGGGACCTCTGCACCCTATTTCAGGAACAGAGTGCACCCGGGTAGAACGACCGACCTACCGCAAGCCAGCTGGAAGCTTCGTCAAGGACAAAATAATTCACCGTCAATATTTGCTTTTTTCCTTGAAGACATTGAACTACTTTTACCAAATATAACTGAATGTGGTTTATCTATTTTTGATATGTGTATACTGTTACTCTTATTTGCGGTCGATATGGTATCGGTAGGTATTTCAAAGGAAGATTTACATCTTAGTTTAGATAATTAAAATGAATATTGTACTTTGTCGGGTTTAGAGGTCTACACTTCAAAAACGAAAATCGTCGTATTTAGTAACAGAGACTGACTTTATGATAACGAAACGTGGTTTTACAACAACCAAGCGTTAGATATTGTAGACGATTTAAATTATTTAGGAGTAACTTTAAATTTAACGTACAGGCTTTATTGTATTGAATAAAAAATGCATTACTGGAAAAGCATTTATGGCTACAAACGTTTTATATCGCAATATTAAAAAGTATGAACTTAGCACTTCTACAACAATGCAATTATTTGATGCATTTGTACGTTCTATTATTAATGTATGCCCAGTTTGGGGTTTTTCAAAGTTCAAGGAATTGGAAAGAGTTCTTTTAAAATTTTGCAAAATGATTTTAGGCATACGACAAAATGCATGCAATGATACCGAATATTGCGAATTAGGCTGCTGTCCGCTTTACGTAACCAGATTTGTACTTATAGTTAAGTATTGGCTTCATATCATTAAAACAGAGAATATCATCCTTAAGCTTGTTTTTAAATTTGCATATGATGAGTGTTACTAGATAAGTATGGTCTTTCCAAATGTGTAGCATATTCCAACAATTATTCATGTTACATCATTTTTACATCATTTTTATCTTATTTTAAATAAAGAGTCAATGATTGTTTTCGTCAGAGATGGGTGGCTGAAATTCACTCTAATAATGTGTTGAACACGTTATATATGTACATATTAAAGAAACATTTGGCGAAGAAGTATATGTTTAAAACATTGCATTTAAAAGTGTACGGCAAAATATTACGAAACTACGAATTTCTGCTCACAATTTACGCATCCAGTCTGGGAGTTACGGGAAGGAAAATTTGTCAATGAATGAAAGAATATGTCAGTTATGTGAAAGTCGTGGGATTGAGGAAGAATTTAATCGTATTCCTTATTCGACGTACTGTATGGAAGATCTAAGATGAAAATACATAAAAGCATATTTTTTAGTAATACCAAATATGTTTAAAGAGGTATAATTGGGGAGGGGAGTGGGCACCTGGTGAGCTTCCTTCGTCACGAAAAGCTGAAAAAAACTTGGCATTTGCTTGAATGCCGTTGTGACTGATCCAGTAAACAATAAAACAAACAGCTTTGATTTCGTAAACGGGTGTTATTCAGTGTTGACCGTGGACATTTAATTATTCCAATAATTGACATATTCGTACATCAGATCTGGCAAGAAGTGATATGCTTATTAAATACATTGAAACACAAAAAACTGGCAGTTTTCGGTTTTATTTTCAATTTACATAATCATTCATAACCCCATCGCAGACATACAAATTGTCATATATACAATCAGTAATTTGAATTTGAGCGTATCAACAATATACTTTTGTTTTTATAATCTATATATATAGCAGACATACAATAAAATTTTAACAAAATCCTGAAATAGTTTAAGAAGAAAATATGTCTGTAAATATATTATCTTTTATAACATGACTATTCATATAAAAAAACGAAAAATGGATATTATAAATTAAAATAAGTCCTTATACAAATTTAACAATTCAATAAATCGTGTAAATACTGTTAAAGTTTAGTTTTGATATATACTCGCTTATATGAAAAGTTTCCCTGCAATTGGAATTGCACTATAAAAAATCAATGGCTGTTTTAATATGATGTTTCATTTATGACTGCAGTTTCCGTTCTGACCACAACAGTTATAGCCTGGCGTGTAAAGGATGGACATGATGTGACCATACAGCTTCCCATACCGTGAGTTCATCAGTAAGTATAACATACTCGAGAAAAATATCTATTTCTAAAATCAAAATATAAGTAAATACTGAGCTACAGTCTACTTCGGAAATTAAAACAATAACAGTTTTCCGCCTTGCCTCCTCGTTTCAATGCTGTACATTTTAAGATTAGTTTTCGAGGGGAAGTTACCAATATCACAATATCTAAAATATGGTACAACAGAACAGTTATGCAGGATCTATTTTACGTATAGCTTCGAGTCTGAAAAAGTCCTGTAATCGACAGAAATTTTTGTCAACGTGTCGGATTTGACATCGTAGGTCATCATCGATCTCAAGCATAATATCGGCATGTTGTTATCCTGAGTAAAACCCCGTATTATTGTTAAAGACAAATCTTATCATGGTAACGTCATACGAAGACATTTTTAGAGACATTTGAATATAGACAGAGTAAACTGAAATAATTTTTAAGAGATCTTCTTGACCTACTTTGGCAGGCATATGAAAATCCCAAACTCGATAATTCCTTGGACAGCAAGATAGTATACGTCCAAGTTGTTTGTCTATATCGAAGCATATAAAAATACTACGCAAGAACGAAATATGAGCAGTGGGCATACAAACGGGCGATTTTGAGCCAAAATTCACAATCAATAGAAGTTTTCTTCGAAAATTCCATGCTTCGTATTTGTTTATTTTGTCACAAAAAAGGTTTGCTTTGTCATGGCATAACTATTGTAAAAGAAGCATCGATACTGTGTTGGTTTAAGTACAAAGGGATACAAAAATACAGCAGTTTTTAACTTTACACAGTACTTATAAAAATATTTCACCAAGTGAAAATTTACTTCCGAAATGTCCAAAGCAAAGTCCAATAGATTTCTCTAAATGTTTTATCCTTATTCCATGTATAAACATTCTAAATATTCTTGCAAATATTAATAAACACTAATCTTAATGATAGACCTATTTTTATGTTTGACTCAAAGCATTTAACATTTAAGACTTTGCTAAAGATGCTTTATGAATAGCATTCCTGAGATTATTTCAATTACGAATGCTACTGTCGTCTTGGGGAGAAAACGACTCGTAACTCATTACAATGCTGGTCAACAACCGTTGAGGCTGAATGCTGTTGGTGGACACGGAACACATTAAACGCTTTATGTTGTTTTTTATACACTTCCGGTAGTCGACAATCACTTATGCCATGGCAGCGTTTCGTTCAAGTGCATCCCGTAAGTGTTCTTTTCGTGTCATTAATCTGTAAGAGAAAGAAATGTTTTGCACATAAATGCCTATCTACCTGGATAAAACGTACCGATCCACGAGAACAGATAAAATAAACAAAAATAATACAATGAACTATTCGCATGGAAAATTATTACGCTCAAATGTCAGATGTAGAAATATGTAGCATTTTCCCGTTTACCCACTCACGCGGTAAAATATTTAAATCGGCGAAGCATTTCAGACATCAAACACAATTAGCTTAACATCTCACTCGTCATATAAACTAGATGAGTGTTCAGTAGAACACGTGTGTCGCACTTTTGCACTTTGTCAGATAATTCAAATATCTAAGTTAAAGGGGCATAACTCTTTCAAATATGACTTTAGAATACAGACCTTGTTGCCATAAGCAATACAGTTTGAAAGTTTGAAGAAGAAATGTTCATAAATGGCAAAGTTTTAGACAACGTTTAGTTTCTGTAACGGACGGTCGGGTAGACGTACGGACAAAGCGATCCCTATGTATCGCACTTTCTCCGAAACGACAACGCTAAAATGACAAGCCATGACCAGAATTAGGTTGACATCTGACGGTCAATTCAAAATCATGTCTGTGTGTATACATGTCCTATGATTGACATGAAATAGAATTTCCTCACTTTTAAGATGGCTACAAGTTTGTAGTAAATGACATTGATTTTCAAAATCGGATATGGATTGTAACGAATTACATATCAAATTAAAACATATGAAAGTGACTGGTCGAATTACACAAAAGAGTTCATGAGATTTGCACATATATATATATCTACAAGATAATAAACATTGATAGATGAGATCGAATAAACAGCTTACTAGCATATGATAGATTAGCACATGTTTTTACCGAATGTATTTTAAGAATGATAATTCATTATATTTGACCACTTCTTCTTTTATATAATATATCAGACATCTTTAACGTTTACACAATCAAACATAAAATGATATGGTAATATGAAATCTTAACATTTTTAAGTTTAATGTTTTTTCTTATTCTTCATAGTTTACTTAAAAGAAGCAGTGAATGCCGAATGTTGCCGAATCACTTATAATCAGTATATTACCACATTTAGCTCAAGCTAGGTGCTGTAATATAACTAAATATATATTTTCTCTATCAATTCAGATAAGCATTTTACATGTACATAAATGACATTAACGTACAATTGATATACATAAAAGATACATTACTAACATGTATGGAAACAAATAGATATTCACAATAGCAAATACAAGCATAGTTTCCTCGAAAGAACCATTGTACCGAAGAACAATTATGACAAAACGAAATATTTCCCTTGATTAGATTTATCCGAAATTTCGTGGCTAGTGTTTCATCACTACTCCGGATGCTTCATGTCAGAGCGAGTGATACACGACAATGATGCACTTCTTCACAACTCAGATTAAACACGATTAATTCCTCTTTTTTCAGATGTACGAGGGGTTTTCAAAAAGTTTCCGAAAAAGTGTTACTATTTCTTAGCTATTCGATATATTGACGTGGAATGTTGTTCAGCGTTATTATAAACATGCCTGAGTAAAAATTTATACTACTCTGCACAATAGAGTATACAATCCACGAAATATTTGTATGCACTCTACAAAAAAGTTTAAGTATTTATATAGCTGCATACTATGTTATAGTGAAATTAATGATGTCCCTGATATTGGCTTACAACACATTTGACTTGTTTCATATTTTGATCTGATATTTTTCATTCTATATCTGGCTCATTGCACGGGAAGTCGACATACTTTGCTGCATACAAATATACATAAGTTCGTGTCAGATAATTGATTAACGCTGTATATATATTATGAAACCATAAATATAATTGGTGAAAGCAATCATGTGATTATGAGGATTTGCGCATGTGCTACAACAACAACAACAGCCACAACAACAAAGCCAACTATATAGCAAACAAACAGGTGAAATCAATAAAATTATGTAATCTGGCTTGAAAAAATATTATCGATATAAATAACTACCAGTTAACCAAATCAAAACATTTACAAGAATACAACTATTACAAACTTTTGTACGCACTATTTTCTTTGTTAATTTAGAATGTATCGCTACAAAACATGGTTTCGAAACACTAGTGCGAAATAAGCTAGCAAAATCAAACGCTGTTACATACACGTGCATCACGTGGTGAGGTAACAGGTGCGTGTGTTACGAACACGTGACTGTCACGTGACCGGCTGGCGGGATATGGTTGCACACAGTGGTTGGTATACTTACATGGACGTCTGCATGATTAGCTGCTCCGGTGATAAAAGCAGATGTTACGTACTCAAAGAACGATTTTAAACATATTTCCAACAATCAAGGCTATTTACTTACAATTCAAACATAGAATACACGCAGCGATAAAATGGAATAACACATTGAATTACACTTTAACAATATATACATGTATGTTGAAAACTGCGTTATGATAAACGGATGATAAATGGATTCATAGAAGAATCTCACAATACAAAGAATATCATAAAACTTCATTTTGTCGCATTTGGAATCTACCCTCTGAAAGACATTGAACGAAAGGTAAGGTGGCTGTATATACATATTGAGCAAAGGCGATTTTGGCATGAATTGCTGCCTGTGATTTAATTGGTGGTAATGGACACAATCTAATCAACAACACAATATGGGGCCTGGAAAGGACTGGTCTGACGTTATCCAGACAACGGACATGCATCTTATTTAGTAGGATACATTGTAGCGTTATGGGTGTGTGTTGGAGGTCAATAATATAATAGCCGCATAATGCCTTCAACAAAACTACAGCAATATGGAATTTCAAGAACTGAAACAGTATAACTATACTTCTGGGCTAAAGCGCATATGTGACATAATAAAATATTTAAATGTGTTTCCCATGTGACCTAACGTTGAGTTTTAGAGAAAGTATGCTATAGCCTAAATGGGATAGGGTCGAAATTGTTTCATCTACATGTATTTGAAGTCCATTCCTAAATATATAACAAATGTGCAAAACATTAAGTAATATTGCAACAATAACACATTTACTTTTACCAATAATATATATGCCTAAAGTGCACAGGGAATTATTCAAGCAAAAAAGAATCCAATATTAACCCTTTCAGTGCTGGACCCAAATAGTGATTACCTTTGCAAACCTTTTGGATCTAGATCAGCCGCCGAACAACACGGCGTCTGATCTGAGATCCAAACTGTTTGCCACTCAGATTATCACTTTTGAAACATAACACAGAAAAGTCCAATTTTAAATTTTTGGCAGACGAAGACTTTTTCAGCAGACGACAATTCAGCACTGAAAGGGTTAAGAACAGGCAATCTTACGCTGTTTTGACTGGTTCTACTCTTGTTCTGAGGAGCATTCTGTCCGTGTATTCACTGTAAGCCGGGAACATGTGTTTCCTTTGTCTCGTTTCCGTGGCCCTGGCCTCGTTCATTTGTTGGTACTGGGCTAGAGTCTTCGGTCGTATATCCTGTAGGACGGTGGTTCGATTCAATGGAACAGTCGACCCGAACCATGTCTGTGAATCTGAAGATTAATGTATATATCAATGAATATCTAAAAAAGTTTATTGATGTAAACATAGTTGCCTTTGGTTGCAAACAACATAAACCCGGATGAAATGGTTCCCGTAGGAGTCAACGTATCAAAACATGCGCTGATTGTAACTAATCATATGAAAACTCCCTAGATTTATAAATGGACTTGCCTATATAGGGCAAGCTAGCTCAGTTTGAATATAAAAATCAAGAAAATCTTAAAATGATGTAACTTATTGTAAAATCAGATTTGGCGTATTTTCATGTTTCATGTTGCTTATCATTAAGCCAGCGCCATGTTTTCTACAACATTTTTCAAAATGTATGATCAAATGTCTTAGAAAAACACAAAAAACTTTACACGACTAAATAACTTAACTTAGCCCCGAGAGGGTTTAAAGATTTTAATCGATATACATGTATCACTGTGTGCCAGGTACTAGAACACAGAACTAAAATGTAATTAAACACTTACATGTTAAAACCCGAAGTACCTAAAGTGATGCTGGAAGGTGATTTAATAAAGACGTAAACTGGCGAAAATTGAGGTAAAACAATAAAGGTGCAGCTTGGGCTTTCCGGTTTAGCCCGGGTTTAATTTCTGTAATGTTTCGGGTTCTTTTAATGAACTCTCTGCTTCTTTTATGTGCCTAGTGTATAGCACTGGTACACAGGGGACAGAACCCGGGTCGGCCAAATTATCCTGACACCAACAAAAAAATCATAATGCTAACCCTTGATCCAGACAGCCAAGATAGAAAAGCCATTACTATCAATTTAAATGTATTTTTTGAAAGTGTTTGACTCGATCGGGTATCGAACTGATAGCGGACGCTATACCAATGAGCGAACCGAGTGGCTTACAAAGTGTGCAGGAATATAATATATGAATGTGTTTATTGTGAAAACATTTGCTTTTATCAAGTAGAATTTACTTGAAATAAAACGTCAACAAAATATTTTTACATTAAACTGATTGTAAAAAAAAATTATAAAAAATATATTACTATGATTTGGTCGAACTATACCTAATGGAGAACATATAATTTCAAATAACTGATATAGTTATAGGGACTTTTTCCATTATCGACCGATCCTAAAGGATGCTCGTGTAATAAACTTTCAATTACAAATTAAAATGTTTAACCTTTAGCCTGTTGAAAAATGTCGTCTGCTTAAACTGTCGTCTGCCAAGATTTTAAAATTCACAAGAATCGCCCAATATTTGGAGAAACAATTGGTCGAGAGTCAAACAGCTTGGGTCCTGACTAGACGCCGCGTTACTCGGCGTCTAATCAGGATCCAAGCTGTTTGCAAATTCTATCACGTCGCCCTTAGCAGACAAAAGGTTAACCCAATGCGAAAATAAAGTGTATTGAAAATAAACTTCAAAAATATTTGTATTAAGTCATAGTATCACTGAAGAGTCTGCAGCTTTGCTCCAGTGTGTCTAGACGGTTGTACTTACTTGGATTTCTCTGGGCGTAATACCCTTCCGACGGTCTTCCATAATCCATCCACACATCTCCGGCGATGTTCGTCGGGTGCCGCCGGTACACTTCCGGTTTTGTAAAACGTTTAGGGTCTTCTGCTTTGTTAAAATGCTGAATAGTACGGGTGCCTGAAAACAGAGAAAGTGCGTTAGCTACAGTACGCAAGGTTTGAAACTTTGCTACTTTTTAGGTTTATTCATTGCTATAAAGTAGTGTCTTATTGATATTAATCGTATTCAGTTTAAGTCTAACCCTTAGTCTGCTGATAAAAATTGTCGTCTGCCTGGCTTATATCCATCGGATTCGCCTCATATTTGTAGAAACACTTGTCTGAGTGTTAAACAGCTTGGATCCAGATGAGACGCCGAGTCAAAAAACACCACATACACATGAACAATTGTCAAGGAACACGATATACACATACACAATTGTCAAAAAAACGACATACACATGAACAATTGTCAAAAAACACGACATACACATGAACTATTTAAAAAAACACGTCATACATATGAACAAATGTCAAGAAATACGACTTAAGCACGTCGCACTTTCGACCAATTTTGTTGCACTACGTTCGATAAGACGGGTTCAAGACGTTTTAAACTGTCTTGCTTATAGTCTCTACCCAAAGACACATATCTGACGACAACATTAATAGATATGGCTTATTGAATAAGTTCTATTGAAAATAACACTGATATTAGTTATCATTTCTACCTGAAGATAGACTAATTATAAAGTTAGTATTGAAATCCATAGAGCACAGAGCGTCACACTGTCGTCGCAAAATAAATCGAGGTTCCTATTTACTTTTACAGTGCACACGACCCTTACCGACTTTATCTGGTCCCCATCGCTCAGCGCCTCCAAGTCTGGCAGTGTTGTACATTTCTGCAGGGTCTCTCTGCCATTGGGTGTCTAGCCAGCAGTGTGGGTGGGTGGTTGGAGGGCCCCTCAATAGGTACTGGTTCGTGTTTGTCGCGTAACGGTCTCGGTACCAGCCCTTGTCTGGGTATGGTCTCTCTGGCTTACTGAACATGAAAAACGCACCAGGAGACTGTGTGGAAAAAAATAGTTATTTTAGTTTCCTTTTTTCATATAATACGTACACATATACACGAAAGAGGGTTGATAAACAAATGATAAAAACATTTTCTTTCTTATTTTTTAGCGAGTTTTAGACATTTTTTTTTTATATGTGCAAATTGTTCGAATGAAATTTTAATACTTTGCCGAAAATACTTTTTTCTCATAAAAAAAAATTGTACAAATGTCCCTTTAAAGCATGAGTAAAATACAATAATTGACTGAATCTTACAGTAAAAGCGGATCGATTTTTATGTCATTATGTCGGAAGCAAACTAAATATTCTTGTTAGTGCAAATGTGTATTTTTCTTCTCATGAGACGAAATGTAACAGTTTTTAAATGAAACAAACATTACCCATCTTTATTCAGACCCTCCCCGAATAAGTACGAAGTAAAAGACTGTTCAAGGTATGTGGTACACACATAATATTTGTGTAGACCTATATCACACTTGCGCAAGTGTTTATTTATTTTTCTAATCCTGTGACCTTTGCCTTGACGACATCGATTCTGCAAAGCCTGTACAGTTATAAACCTTGTTTGAATTATTCTAATTATTCAACTAAACAATGAATGCGGTTGTTTTATTTTGTATTTTGTTTACATTGATTTTAAATGCAGATGGTATGACGAATTCGGAAAAAACAGATATCGATATATTTATTTATTCGTTTATTATAGTTATATATATATCTCACCAAGCCTGCATGTCAAACTATATATAGAAATATACATAAAAGAACAAACATCAGTTACCCAGAATGCATATAGTAAAATGTCTACTCTTCGGTTAAATTTATCAACATGATGAACAATTTCAACAGGTGAACACTTTTCAACTGTCTTAACATGTTAAAGTGCGGAAATCATCCTACTGTTGTATATATCTATATCAAAGAATGTATATACATCAGACTTCGAGTGTTAAAATGTTAAGCCTTGTGCACATTTAAGCGAAATCCAATCGCCGACCCGCGAGTCAGGTATATGTACAAACCTTGTGTATATTTTTCTTCTGAACTTCTGTCAATGTTGTGTAAGGATCCCGAGGGGTCCGGGGCCGTTTGGTGATCATATCTATTCCGAGATCCGGGTTTTCCGCCATCTAGAAATATAGACACATTTGTAACATGAGTGAATGATAAATATATATACGTACATGTGTTTTGTAAAAGGAACGATGCTGACAAATCAGTACATGTACTTGATAATGTTTTTTGCTAAGTTGCAGTTCAAAAATAGGTATGCGTTAAGAAACAATTAAGATTCTATATGCAGTACCAATCACCATGTAAAGTTACGCGAAGATAAAAAATGATCGAGTGTGTTCTGATTTGAATTATATGGAGAAGAGTATCTTACTTTGGATGGACAGCAAGTGCGAGTGAAGACTGTGAGTGAATTTGTACGTGTGTGTGGACAGAGATAGACAGATAGAGAACGAAAGAGAGAGATAGAGAGAGGGGATAGGAAGAAAGAGAAAGATAAATAAGGATCGAGTGACATACAGAAAGACAGTGGGTAGGGGCATGCAGAGATCGAGAGAGAGAGAGAGAGAGAGAGTGTGTGTGTGTATGTTCGCGCGCGCGTGTGTGTGAGTGTGTGTGTGTGTGGAGTGAGAAGAAGAAAAACACACATTGTATATTAGATGAGTGACTCATGACAGCAGGAGAAAGAGGAAGAGAGTCGATATGTATTATTAACACATAGACAGGTGCACTTAACTGTACAATTCATGAGATATCAATAGAAGACTATCAGAAGATAGATAAATATAGACTGCCGCCGTTAAAATAAAATGCATTTATATAAACATATGGATACAGTGAAAGGCAGACGGAGAGCTATTTATCTAAAATAGTCGAAAAAATTTGAAGACAGACTTCCGAAAACATAAGGCAAAGACAGAGACAGCATCATTTCTTGAAGTTAAACGAACCTTAAGCGCCTTTAATGCGTAGATGTTCCTGTATGTGCATGCAAAATTTTGCTGTATACTAAATATAGGGCATTTAAGACGCGATAAAAGGTGCACATTCAAGGTTCTATAGCTATCGGTTAAGAAATCAATATTAAACCTTGTAAAAACATATATATCGACAACCATCCTTAGGAAATAACTCAATACTGTCTCATTTAAACATCTATACACATAACAGCAATGTCAATAAACACCTCTTAGACTGTACAGTATACATGTACTTTCATGACACCTTCAATTAAGTTCGTTTGTGTCCAGCAGGTGTCCGTTTAATTAGCTGTATAAATCATCATGCAACACCAGTAACATTTTAGCTAATCTAGCAACTTATCAGAACAGAAGTAGAAGTTTTACCTTTGGCGATCGAAATGTTTTATCCAAAATAAAACGCGATTATTCTTTTCACTTAAATCACTGCCATTCACAATGTTAAATGTAAATATGAGGGTGTCCGGCTGTTGCTAAAACTATCATAATAGCCCTAGCAACTCAGGTCAAAATAGTAAAGCTGCTCAGAAAAATATATTTTCTAACATGAAATTATGGCAATTATTATAAATATTTTCGCGATTACATATTTTTAGTAAATGACAATTTATATTTTTATTTGACAAATTTATTTACCTCATTATTAATAAGAGTGCGTTCCTTTAAATAACTTCCGGTTTATAGTTTCCGGCGTGTTTCGGTTGCGAAGTTTTCCCGCAAATTAAATAAATTTATAACGTTCACAACGGTAAATGAAATGTTTTTGATGTGATATGTATGAGAATATAATTTGTGAAAATAATAACACGCTTAACACCAAAAAGGTGTTGTAAAAATATTTCTTTTAATGAAATCTTTGAAGGTTAACTCTTCTTTAGATTTAAGTTAACATGGACCCACAGGTGGGTGGGGGATATACATTTTCCCCATTCATTGAGATGTAGTGGTGCATTTACAAGTTACCTTGATTTGATTGAAGGCTGTCATGGGCCAGCTGACAAGAATATAAATGCAAATTAAAGAACCTAACAAAGTTATTCTTACGAAAGAAAGGAACAGCAACACTCGGTAACAATCGAAATAGGAGTTGACTTTAAACAGCGATAGATAGATAAATTAATTTGTATATAATTACAAGATATGAAGCAGCAGTGTCAGTATTTATGAATGTGGCAAAGCCTATATACGGACAATTTGAATTCTTTTTACAAGAAATCACTAAGCTGTAATGTAAATCTATTATTAGATTTTCTTGTTTGAGAAAATGACAGGTTTAGTGTATTCAAGAAAATAAGACCTTTAAGTTATGGGCGTAATATTTTACTGGACTTTAAACGTTATATTGAGTAATAATTACATTTTTTTTCATAATTACTGTAACAACCATGTGTTGACACCATTGACTGACTTCTTTTCAGAACATAATGGGCTTCCTTAAAGCCACCTTATTCTTAAAATGCTCTATTAGGATAATTATTATGATAATGCCCTTATATAATGACCCTAAACTGTCTAAACTATGTGAATCTTTACACTGGCAGTACTGGGACCATCTAGAAAAGATCCAAATATTACCAGGATTTAGTAACAAGTAACAACCCAATTACATCATGTCACGCTTGTCACAAAATGATGACACACATGCATTTTTAACAGATATATTATTTTAGATTTGTATATCACAGATCCATTGGTTAGGGTTAACCAGGGAGTATGAATATCTTACCATGTTAGAAAGTTAATAACTTCTCTCATGTGATTAAAAAAAGAGTTACAAATTTTTTAATATGACACAATTTAACGACGTCTAATACGTCTAGACTGACCGGTTATAACTCAAGTGGTACAGTGTCCTCTTTCAGTGCGAGAGGCTGTATGTAGATCCCCAGCCTGGTCAAACCAAAGACTTTAAAATTGGTAATAATGGCTTTCCCTCCTAGGTGCTTAGGATTTAGGGTTAGCATTAAGACTAGTTTGTTACATGTCAGGATAAAGTGACCGGCCGGGGTTCAGCCCCCACATGTATCAGTACTTTACATTGGGCATGGAAAAGAACCATAGAGCTCTAGAGTTCTCAGTATCCACTTCCCTCTCTCTGGTACGTCCATTAGCCCTTGTTGGCAGAAAGTGATGTAAACAAACAAAATCAATGTGTCTAAAAGTATCTGTAAGAGAAGTGAAACTATATATAGAAAATTACAAAAAGCTGCCTTTGGATTTCTTTTGTCTGCTATAAAAAATTTATATTCATTGACTATCATACTGTAGTCAAGTGTCATAGTATTCACAGTTACACATTTGTAAGATATGGTTTATAAATAAGTTAATAGATAGGTTCTGACAGCTCAGTAAAATGAAATGAATTATGATAGACATGGATCACTCGGTTTAAAGTCTCATCACTTGGTTACATATTTCACATTGGTAAGAAAGACTTTAAAGTGATACTTTTAGACAAAAAAAGTATTTATGTATCACACATGAAAATATAAATTACTTTTCCTTTCACGAAAAACAGTTTCACCTTTACTTAATGTAATGTATAAGGGAAACAATATTTATTAAGCCAGAAACTGAGTGAGCACTACTTGTATTAGATAACTTAGAAGTCTGATACTGTGGTTTGCCATGATAAAAGGCATTAAG
>JAULCC010559805.1:0-10595 GCA_032358795.1 Nuttallia obscurata
CTGAAATCGGCCGGCCACTTTATCCTGACACCGACAAACCAGTCGTAATTCTAACCTTCAATCCTGAGCGCCAAAAAGAAAGGAAAGCCAATGCTACAAATTTTATAATCTTTGGTTTGACCTGGCCGGGGATCGAATCCACGGTCTCCCGCGCCGGAAACGGACGGTCTACGAACTGAGCAAACTGTGCGGAACTACCACAACAAGGGACCTTATGGAACATATATACACCATGTGTTTTGTTTCTAGTATTTACATCTCTGTTTGGGTTGGGTTTAATCACGCCGACACATTACAGGTAATATGGTGTCATTTCCAGCTTTTCACGACGGGGAAAGATCCGATGTAAAACCTGAAAAGAACTACCGACCTTCTATCAGCTAGCTTAATAGCCCCATCATAAGGAAGATTATTGCATCTCTATGTATGCCTTAAAATAATAGAAAAATATATAACTTGTTATGGTCAGTTTTATTTCTTGGTTTATTCACTAAGCTATGTTACTGAGCACCTCAGCTGCAGAGAAAACACTTTTTATGGTCATAGACATAATGTAAATAGTTTTATCACTACATGTAAACCTATGGCGCGTGTAAGAATAACTTGAATTTGAAGTACGTGCAATATAATATAACTGTAAATCAGACTGCATTACAAAATGTACATTGACCAATTTATGACAGATACACACAGTTCCGAGTTATGTCATTGATAAATACAACCTTGCGTTTGTGTATTAAATACATTGGATTTGTTAAATTAGTATTTGCGAACGATCAAAAAACCCGGCAAGTTTTTGCTTTCATTGTCTGCAAACAAAACATCGAATAAATTATAAACGCTCATGTAAGATGTGAATATAATGTACGGGATGTAGTAAAGAAAGATAACTCGCGATATACTTAAGTTTTGTAAAGACCTCCCTTTGACTGTAACAGAAACAGTTTCAAGTAGAAATAATCACGCAAATATCTTTCTATTCTTCAAAGCCTATGTGGAAATCGTCAAGTTACTGAAATATTTTTATTGGTTAATTTAAATACCGGACTGTTTGGCCACATCTTCTACGGTCATTCCTGATTCCTTTGCCATAAACCCAAGGATCGTCAGAACCACTAGGCCGTTGTAAAATGACGTAAACCCCGCCATTATCACACAGGAAGTGGACGCCCTGAAATTAAAAATGTAAGAGTAATCTTGGTAATACCATTCACCACATTACGTTGTTAAATTAATGACGAAATATTTGTGAATAAAATGTTTATCACTGCAATGCACTACGAACCACCAGATTAAAAGACTAACTAGGGACTAGCCTTGTTGATAATATAGTATCAATCCACCATTCAAGAAAATGAAAATTTCGTTTTATAGCCGAATACTGGCTTGAATCTAGACGGAATAAATGGATACGCTAATGACAAACAGAAAACATATACTTAATTGGCATGTGCATAGTACATAATTATGTGGTATACATATATATCTAAAACACGCATTTTACAATATCATAAGTAAAAGAGTTGTTCTAAAAGAGAACAACAATTATAATTCAACATTAAATATAGAGGACATTTGATGTGTTGTGAGATATACATGTAGTTGAATGTAGAGAAAATTCTGATTATTCATGTATATTGCAAGATTGAGTAGTTTCATTTCTGCTGCTTTTAACAAATATTTGAATTTAAACAAACTAGATTATTGAAAGTACATCGATATCGTGGAGTTCGAATTTTTGTACAGCACCCAATTTGTTTGTCTAAAGAATGAGCCGACATTCTTATTTTGAATCGTTTCATACCCGAATGCAATTTTAACATTATTTTACTGTTCTTAACCAGGACCCTGCATTTTATCTGCATACCAGCTTTTATAAAATTTATCGACTAAAATTCCTTAGATGAAAAGTCTTGTTATTTATTACAGAAACTTGCTATCTATTTGCAAAACCGTACTGGCATAAACTTTGTTTCATACATGTATAAAAAAAATTGTTTATACGACCAGCAATACATACTCTTAAGATAATTTATACACAGTCCGTAACATTACATTTTTCAAAGTACTTTCCACCTAATTTCAATATACGCATAAATCGAAATAGGAGTATAAAAAAACGGATATCTACCAACCTCACCATTGACTTTCACTGAAGCAATGCTTGTTCAAATATTAAGAGAAAATTTACATCCGTTTAATGAATTCGTTCAATTTCTTTGGACGTAATAGCATATTTCATTACCAGAAAGACTTTTGATGGAACCTGTTGTAGCTAGCCATGGTGATGACTCCACCCCAGCAGGGCCCCAGTGAGTAGAAGACTTGAACTGCCGCCTCCAACCAAACCTAGGTAAATACATAAAAAGTAACGTTTTCCATTTCGTTTAGTTTAAACTTATTTCAGCTCGAGTAAGTTAAATGCATATGGCTTGTAAATTACTGTTCGAGTCCTTGGAAGAAACAATAGTACATGAAGTTGGTATGTTATGACGGTTAGCAAAATGTCTCCCTTCGTAGTTCGAACCCGCAACCTTCAGAAAAGTACCCAAATGACTACAGAACCAAAACGAACTAAACCCACAAACACAACGATTTTCATGTTTTCAAAACCTTTAATATCTTGTGGTTTATCATTTTTGAAACAAGTTCTCGCTAAATATGTAATATTTCGTTTATGCATCGAAGTAGGCTAATACAAATTATTCTTTTGCTATAAGTTTATCATGTATGTTTAATGCAATAAATATATTGAATTGAACTGATCTGAACAAATGTTTATTTATTGTATATAAATGTATGTCTCGTTAAGTTGCTTATACGGTTGATATATAGATATTAAATTCCTCATTTTTTAGCAATACATTCGCACGTCAATGTCAGAAACTCCTCTTAAAAATAAATGTGATTCTTCCGCGCGACACTCCGTCTCATCAATGTTAACATTTGTGCTGAGTTATTTTAAACTCCATCCATCCATGGCGAAGTTAGAGTCCGGATAAACATAATCTCGACCAATTTTGACCTTTGACCTCTAAGTCTGACCACACCTCTTAAGAAATAAATGTGATTCTTCCGCGCGACGCTCCAGCTCATCAAAGTTAACATTTGTGCACACAAAACACCGATGTCGCAAGCGGGATCGACAAAATTGATATTGAATAAACGCGAATATAAGATTCTATTTATCACATAAAGAGGAATTTTAAGAAAATTGCAAATAATGCACCAGGAGCGCATTTCATTAACCGCTTTCAAGTTATATTTATTTATGTTACTAGTTACATATTACATTTATTTCACTGCTTTATGTCACTCCCAGAAGCCAATTTATGTGATAATATGATAAAATCTTTGTGTAAATCGTAGTTTTGTTTTCAATGTAATGCAACTTTTCTGTTACATGTAACCGCCTCTGCATGACTCGGGGCAATTATGCATAGACGGTAGAATGGTGTTACCAGGAGTTAACTATTCAAAACTATGAAATACGCTTAAGAATTCTGCATCAGGTTGGTGATTGGAGTCTACCATTCTAGTAGTATTTAAAACAAACATTCATTTTTGAAAGAAGAAAAACTCAACTGACTTTTTGTTAGTGAGCGTGAAATGTTATAACTTCCGTGGGAATTTACCCCTCCCATCTCATGATAACAATAAAAGTTATAAACTTTATTTATTTTACAACGATTGCGAAACAAGTTTTTTACAATTTATATTAATCCCTCTCGTTGGCGCGGATGGAATCGTTTTTTGTGGGTTTTTTTTGTAGGAAGAATCCGGAGTGCCCGGGGAAATCCTACGTGTGCGGAAGGGAGACCACTACAGAACCCTCTCACATACTCGCCCTGGCCGGGAATCGAACCGGAGTTGCATTGGTGAGAAGCGAGCGCAACTGCGCTATCCGGACACAATAGGAACAAAGTATAACAGAAATACAAGAAAATAATATAAATGTAAATTTTGGAGATGAAATGTGACAGGTAAAGCATTTCTCGATAGACATGTAATATTTATATCATATGGTATACTTACCTGTAGATGAAGAAGTTTTTCAAAGTCTGGCGTCAAGTAGAAGAGGATTCCGTCCATAGACCCATCTAACGTGATTCCCCGGATAAACATGATTGTCAAAAAAATGTACGGAACTGTAGCTGTGACATACACAACCTGAAAGATGGGGATTAAAGAAGATTTCTACAGCACCGAAACACAAACGGGTAACAATACTTGCACACACTTGGAAAAGGTTATATGGAAGGACAGAAAACCGGTAGATAGGCATATAGACAGACACACAGACACTCAGACAGACAGAAAGAATGACGAACGTACAAACACACAGACATACAGACAGACCAAAAGTAAGCGGACATACAGATCAATCTTCGTCATGTACATGTATATGCTATTCGAAGATGAAAAAACTAAAATGGCCAATTGGGCATCGCTTCAGAATAAACTTACTAGGGTCCTTAAGCATGTATGAATGTTGGTAAGTACAAGGCGTGCGAAATTCGGATGTATTTATTTTGGGTGTAGCTAAAACAAAGGTTATCAGATCAGTTTGTAAAGGCCTGGAATAGTCGATTATCTAATTCGACACGTGTTCTTTTTTGTTAAAAATATATTCAACTTTCGTTTCAAGCATATCTTTATTTGTTTACATACGCCAAATTTTGTACAGCTCTTATTAAGCGGGGATGCCTTCACATAGACTGATGGTTGAATGTGGGAGGTGGAAAGACCGTGTACCAGTAAATAAAAGGAAATGTCCTCTCTGTCATGTTTTAGAAGATGAGTGTCATTTTGTGTTACAATGTTGTTAGTATTCTGATCTAAGAAAGACATTTATTGCCAAGTTTTACATTGTTAACCCAAATATGCTTAATTTCATCGATCTTTGTAATTCTGAAATAAAGCATGTGATAAGAAAGTTAGGAATATTTCTGCATCATACTTTTGAGAAAAGGAAAGAGTATCTATAATAAGTAATAATTTTCCTTTCTTTCATACATAACAGGTTATAATACATTTTACATAGCACATGATAGAACCTCTCTTAGCTCCGTTTTTTTGTGAGTGGTTAATTCATTCCTATTAATGATTTATTATTTTGGTTAAGACACATACATTTGAACCTATCTAGAGCGGCCACCAGATTAGATATCAGTGTGACTATTTTTGATGGATGGTCGCTTGGTGCGGAGAGGAGTGGTGTGGAGAGCACATTTGAGAGTTTTCTGCATTACCTTTGTTCTACATTAGGTAACTGCTGGTCTTGAAAATTCAAATACATGATAAACTTTCTTAACAAAGTTATGAATGAGTGAAATATTGATCCTGTTTATGTTTTTGTACTTGTGTCAGTCGACATGTTGGATGGTGCATAAACAGTCATGTGCATCTGTCAATCACTTCAAATGCTTACAAGTATAACTTGGTAGACCTTCTACATAAAGGACTATGAGTGTAATACGACTTAAGTATGTTTCACAAAAGTTATTGCTTATTATAAAATCATGTATTTTAACTGAAAGTGAACAACACTGACCGTCTGATGTATATATTCGTATATATGGTTCAAATTTAGTGTTCAAATTTGTATGACATATGTTTATTTTCTTCTGTAAAATTATCCACACGGGCTTATAAGTCCACTGGAAATGGATGAATAAAATTTGAATCTTCAAACTTGTACTAAATTGAGATAATTTGATATAGAAGTCGAGAAAAAAAACCATGAAGACCAAACGCTTGAAATTCTGGGTAATGACGTCTTTATTTTCATATGACGTCAGATAAAATCGACAGGTAATTTTTAATAAGATCTCTTTTTTCTCGTTTAAAAGGTAAATGTCTTAAAAGAAATCAACCAAAAACAATATTTTGAGCGTTTTACTTCATTAGTAGAAAAATACCTTTATGCATAATTACATACATTATTGTATATAAATTGGAATTTACCATGGTTAAAACAATACAGTTTTAAGAATTTGAGCCATTAATCCGAAAACCACATTGTCCATTTAAACTGGAATAATGGACATTGTCTCATCAACGGCTCATATGTCAATTAAACATGAGTCCATAAACAGAATACATATGTTTACCTTGCCAAGAGTTTTAACGCCTTTTATGACTGCCGCTACGACAAACACCCAAGCAAGGAACAGACAGATAGCAAGGTGGATTTGTACCTCACCCATGTCCTCAAGCCCTGAGGACCGTCCAATAGCTTTATATCTGTGAATTAAAATTAAATCATAAATTGAGTTACAGAGAGTAATTTGTATCCGCTTCCCTCTCTCTCGGACGTCCATTAGCCCTAGTTGGTAGAAAGTGAAGTAAATGATATAAACAAACAAACAAAACTCTTCAATCTGTTGCTTATGCAATTTATTATTTAGAAGGGGGCCTCCGTGGCCGAGTGGTTATAGTCATTGACTTGCAGTCGCTCAGCCCCTCACCGCTGTGGGTTTCGAATCCCGGTCTGGGCACTTCGGATTTTTCAATAGAGGAAGTTTTCCAGCTGGCTTGCGGTAGGTCAGTGGTTCTACCCCGGTGCGCGTTGTGCCTGAAATAGTGTACAGGGTTTCCCCGGGGTCTTCCTCCACATGTAATGAGTTGAACGTCGCGATTTGACTGAAATACTGTTAAAGCGACGTTACATTCCAAACAAAACAAAACAAAAAATATCTAGCTGCACTAGTTTTGTTGCCGTCTCAATACCAGCTTATGCAGTGGATACGGTGACCGTTTGCGCTGAGGAGGTTGCGGGTTCTACGCCTCTCGCCTGACCTTATTTATACCAGATAAACTGATTCTAACTATACCAGGAAACAGACTTGACAGTTTTTTCTGCAAGCCGATCACAATGATACTTGTCGTATGCTATATTATTGCGTCGACAGAAAAGAACCTATTCGTAAGTTTACATTTAAATAGCATTGGCATGTTGTTTAACATACAGAATGGCTTGTTTTGTGTATAAACGTGATAGGGGTGTCCATGTACATATATGAGTGGTTCAATTTTGTCTACCCTGTGTATAAGCGTGACAGGGGCCTTCATTTAGGAGTGGTTCAACTTTCTCTCCCCTGTGTATATATGTTACAGGGGTCTCCATGTAGGGGTGGTTCAATGTGCTTTCCCCTGTATATAAACGTGACAGGGTCTCACTATATATGTGTTTCAATTTGTTCTCCCTATGTGTTTAAACGTTACAGGGGTCTCCATGTATGAGTGTTTCAATTTGTTCTCCCTATGTAATTATACGTAACAGGGGTCTCCGAATACCAGTGGTTCAATTTGTTCTCCCCTGTGTATATATTTGACAGGGGTCTCGTTGTAGGAGTGGTTCAATTTGTTCTCCCCTGTGTATATATGTGACAAAAGTCTTCATGTATGAGTGGTTCAATTTGTTTTCCCCTATGTATATATGTGATAAAAGTCTCCATGTATGAGTGGTTCAATTTGTTCTCCCCTGTGTATATATGTGACAATAGTCTCCATGTAAAAGTGGTTCAATTTGTTCTCCCCTGTGTACATATGTGACAATAGTCTCCATGTAAAAGTGATTCAATTTGTTCTCCCCTGTGTATATATGTGACAATAGTCTACTTCTATGAGTGATTCAATTTGTTCTCCCCTGTATATATATGTGACAAATGTCTCAAAGTATGAGTGGTTCAAGTTGTTTTCCCCGGTGTATATACATGTCAGGTTGCCGCTGTATGAGTGGTTCAATTTGTTCTCCACATTTTATGTACGTTACAGGGGTCTCCATGTAGGAGTGGTTCAATTTGTTCTCCCCTGCTTATTTACGTGACAGAGGTCTCGCTGTATGTGTGTTTTAATTTGTCCTCTCTTGTGTTTATACGTGACAGGGGTCTCCATGTTTGAGTGGTTGAATATATTCTCTCCTGCAGAGCTTGTGGTATCGATTCAAGTTCAGACTACTCCGCTCGTTCCTCTCTGTCCCGCCTAAAAGAGGTACGAATCCTTAAGGTGGACACTAAAACTGTTAAACAACTACGCAAAGTTCATATGACATGATATGTTTCTTAAAACATTAATTGTTTTCTTACTGCCAAAATTCGAAAGCGGAAGAGCTGAATCCCTCTGTATTTCCTTGCATAGCAATGACGTCACTGGTGTTACTCGAGGAATAAGTCATGCTTATGTTGGCGGTGCTGGTGTTACTCGAGGAATAAGCCATGCTTATATTGGTAGTGCTATTTTCCGGGGCAAACATCTCATTTATATCTGAAGAAAGCAAGTTTTCTGTATAAGTGTAATGGCATAAAGCCTTACAAAGTGTCCTTCTGACCATGCTTTATAAAACAGATATATGACATATATATTGTCAGTACATGAAATTACATAATCATCCTATAATTACATAAATTCTTTTATTTATCGCATGGCACTCGTAGGACGTATTTTTTGTTTTTTTTTAAGACGAGAGAGACTCGATAATTCTTTATTCAGTACCTTGAACTGTATAGTTCCTCATTACATACAAAATTATTTTTTACAATAATCTCACATAAATATCCACTTTAAGTCTCACTCACTTTCTATCTCGCCCTCTTTGCCTCTCAAAAAAGAAAACAAAAGGCTGTTTGTTGTATTGGTGATGTCCTTTTAGCGTCTTACCAGCATTGTATATGTTGTGAAATAATGAATACATGAAACTGTATATATAATATTACATGTTGGCAGATAGGTGACAGAAGGCAGATGGGTAAGATTGCGTGAAAGCGGGCGTGATGCAGTAAGAATGAAGAGAGAGACGATAAAGAGACTTCTGGTGAGAAACGATCTAATACATGTAGACTAACAGGTTAGAAAGGAGAACAATAAATAATTCAATAACACTAAGGCTATTTTTTTGTATTGCAGGCATTTGTATATTTTGGCATATTTCGAAAGTTATCTTTTAATAATATACGTAACTTTCCCATCAGGTTCACAAGCTTTAATAACATTGTAAACGATTGCAAGAGCGCACCCGGGTAGAACTATCGACCTGCTACATGTACATCCGAAGTGCCCAGATCGGGATTCAAATCCACAGTGATGAAGGACTGAGAAATTGCAATTCAATGTCCATAACCACCGACCACGGAGGCCCCGTTGTTTACAAGTATAAAAACTCAATTTTATTGTTATGAAACTATATATAAATAATACACCTTTTTGTACTGAACAATTAAAAAGGAATTGCAACTAAACAACACGATTTAAATTGTAGATTATCTAACTGTGGAAATTCGGCAGGTATACATCTTTTATAATACTTCTTAACAACGGATATTTAATAAATTCAAGAGCTAAATTGTATTTCCTTATAGCAGAGAGGATATATTCTTTTGCAGACAGGTTCATGTCTCTATCTTAAGAATATTTATCTTATTGACTTATACAACAGTACATCGACAATCAACAGTTTAGTCTTTCGTTGTTTGTTTGTTAAGGCCTAATCACATTGACCCGAATGTCATTCCGTTTGTTTTCCTAACAGGAACTTGGGTGTTCGGGGAAGCGGTCTGATAATATTTGGGAAGCATTCGGTGTGTTCTAGAGGAAGCATTCGGTGCGTT
Organism: Nuttallia obscurata; assembly: GCA_032358795.1. Classification (NCBI taxonomy): domain Eukaryota; kingdom Metazoa; phylum Mollusca; class Bivalvia; order Cardiida; family Psammobiidae; genus Nuttallia; species Nuttallia obscurata. The sequence continues at coordinate 9,609 of JAULCC010559805.1, forward strand.
CTAGGAGAACACAGGCTCTTCTGCTCCGTACGGGTGCATACGAAACGACATTCGGGCCAGTGTGATCGGGTCATTATACGGGTGGCACTAAAGCATTCGACCGAGTTTCAAAAAGCCGAAACGTTCAGAAAACGTTTGGAAAGGATGCGGAAAGAGTTTGGTCCATTCTATGTCAATTCGCCGTGTTTGAATGTATCCGGGAAGCATACGGATATGATTTGGAAATGAAACCTTTTTATGTCAACATACAGGAAGTAGAAGTATTCGGTCTATTCTAAAAGCATTCTGAAAACATACAGAATACATTCAGAAAGCGTACGGAAAGCAATCGGGGATACATTAGGAAACACACATTGGGAGGGACATTCGGCCAGTTTTAAAAGATCACCCAACTGTCATATACGGAAAACAAACGGAAGCTCATTCGGGTCCAATAAACGTCACTTAATGCCACCAAGCGCTAATAGAAGTCCCAGAGAGAAGGAGAAGAGGCTACAAAGAACTTTTCTGTAGAATTATCTGGTTCTTTTACGCGCTCAGTGTAGAGCACTGAAACACGAGTGTAGTAACGTTAAATGTCGTACCAACAATAAATGTCGAACCTGATGTTTTTGTCGCAAGGCTGACGCTAAATGTCGCAAAACCTCCTGACGTTATATATCGCAACTGTAACGCCAAATGTCGCAAAACATTGTATTGCCGCTATATGTCGTAACATCAACGCTAATTGTCTCACTCTATCCTTTTTAAGCACTCTTTTGTAGTATTACAACTACAATTAATGTAGTCAGAGATCCAGTATGAACAGTTCGAAGTAACTGTTGTAGACTACTGAGAGGACATTCTACAAGAGAAGTTAAATAAAGAGCTAGGTTCACGAAATAGGGTATTCAGCCCTGTAAAAAAAAAATTTCTAGATGCTGAAATTTGCAGAAACAGTTTTAAATCTGGAAGAATTGATCTTTTTGCTATAAATCTATGCTAAAA
>JAULCC010560027.1:0-10593 GCA_032358795.1 Nuttallia obscurata
TATTGCATTGATTTTTATTATATTGTATTGTATTGCATTGTATTTTGTCGTTTTATGGTGTTTTGCATTGTATTTACTGTATTTACATGTATTTGTGTTGCAATTTGGTGTATTGTATTGATTTGCCCTTTACTATATTGTATTGTGTAGTGATGTATTTACATCACTTTAGGGATGAATTTTACATGCTTTATTTTTATATATAACATTTTACTTTCTTACGATTTTTTCAAAGCTAAACTGACTTTGTAGAAACCAATGTGTTTAGTTTAAAATCTAGTGTGGCATATGGCAATTAGTTTCAGTTCTCTTTCTTCAAATTGTTCGATTGATTATGCGCCCTTTAACCTTTTCTTCAAAAACAATGGAAAACTCCATTGCGCCTCATACACGTGAACATAAAGAGATGAACCAATCAACGCCTAGAAATAGGTGAAATATGCCTGAGTGGTACATTACAGGGCTTACCAACGTTTCGCTTCAAAAGGATAAAAACAAACATTTATGTTCGAAAGGGTAAACAGAAAATCTATTTTTTTTAATATCTATCTCAGCAAGTAACTGATTGAAATATAAAATTTCTGTTTAACTTTATAAGGACATTACAGCCACCATAATGCTGAATATCTTTAGCGTTCGCATGAGCGAAATTATTATAGCTCCTTTAAAACCTGAAGGTTCTTTGAAATTAGTAACTATCATGACACAGTAATAGAGGAACCACTTGCTAATCACTCGTGAATTTGCAACCAACAAAAACAATTAAATTGTAAGTTTATCAGACGAAATTTACAAAGCGGCTCCACAAAAGAAAACCTTTAATCGTCTAGAATTATCTAGATAGTCGATTTGATTCAAACATATGTGAATCACATGAAGACTTGGATAATCCCAACAAAGAAAACAGCAACCTTGTTAAGTACATTGTATTATAAGACTCCTTTGAATCAGTCGATCCGATTTAGACACATCCCTTGCGATTATAGACACAATACCACTGCATCGTTTTTGTAGTTTACCTGTACCGTCAAACGTATGACGTGTGTGCATCAATACATCTTTTAATACCTGCATCAATAGAAGCAGACTTCAATCGACGTTCATGCATTGACTTTATCACCACCACCCGTTATGTCGGTAGGTTTTTGTTGCGTTTTACTCTAGTGGTTGACTTACGCGTGCCGGTTTGGCAGAAACCAAGTGCAACTACAGAGAAGTTAGACTTGAAGTCAGATGTACCAGAAGACAAGAAGCAACATGTTCAATTAATCATGTTTCGTTTTGGAACTATCTTCTGAGCAAATCCTACACTCGTTTTGCCCAACGCTCTCTTCATTTTTTATCTAGATCCTCACGTTGATATGCACGTGGCCCACCGAATGCAGTGTTTCACGGTGTTTCGTAACAAGCTTTATAACGCGAACGTCGGCGTTATCATGACAACGATCTGGTGTTTTTTTCTTGCATTCGAACGCAACTGGCCTCGATATTTAAAACAAGCTTAACTAATTGTTTTAGATCGACTGAAAAATTTTATTGAACGATTTTATTGTCGTTTCTTTAAAAGTACAGTACTTCCAATTTCTATAGACGTATGCCAGTCCTGTTATGAACATGTATATTCAAAACATTACATCGTATTTTGGCTAACTTTACCTGATGTTCATTTTCAAAAACATACAACAGATAATCCGAACAAAATACTCAAACGAAATGGTAAGTTAGTATCTTATTCAAATATATATTTAGCGATGTTTGTTAACAAATTGCATTGCAAGTATGTTCTATAACTACAGTGAGTTGTTGCTTCAAAACAGAAAACAAACAAAAACTGTCTTATAACGCAAGGAAGGTTATCAATTCAACCAAACCTTCTATTATAAAACTATATTTTTCATTGGATTTTTTTTAATCTTTTAATAGTGTTTGTATGAAATAGACCATTAAGACAACAACATGGTGGTATTTTGTTTTTGCGTTTATGAAACACACTCTGAATGTTCAATACATCAGCTTTAGTTTAAAGATAAAGTCCGTCTGGCAGATATCAAATCTTCACCACACTTGAGAAAAGAAAACAAATTGAAAATGGTTTGAAATTCTGCTTTATAACGATCTTGGACTGTATTATGATACTGCTCCACTAAGCGAGACAACAACCTGCATTTATAACAACATGAAGTCGTTTTTTAATATCAATGGTTAAACGTTACTCATTTTTATAAGAATTAATTGAATAACTCCCGAAACCGCACACGTACCGCACAATCACCCCGAACAGAACACATCAGTTTAGTGTTCTTTCAAACTGCAAAAATATGAACCACAACAAAGTGGAGGAAGCTTTAAACGTGATGGCGAGAACATTGTAATGGCTTGCGCTGTAGCTGATAAAACTGCTTGTCTTAAATCATACTGATCGCTCTTGTTTTACCTGTTCACATGGCGAAGCCGGCTTTTCTGATTAAGGCAACGTATTACTAAACGCCGTAGAGATGCTATCTCTGTTGCTGGCTCTAAAAGCAAATACGGGTATTAACAGCATTTACAGGAATTGCACGAGATGTTCGAGATGCACGGGATGTTCGATAGTCCGCATCAGCATAGTGCGTAATGTGCATCATTGATACGACTGCGTCACGCACGCGCTTAAATTAATAACACTAAATTGTTTCACAATCGATAAATGCTAGGAATTCCTTAAACAAACTATATATTCCATTTTAGGGAAATAAAAAGGTAGTAACCATAACGCCTTAATCATCGTTTTAAAATTATTGAAATTGCATTATAAACGGTATTAAATTGAACTTTAACAGAGAAAGAAGACTAAGATTGAAATACAGGTGATGTTTACCTACAGCTTTTTTGTTGATTCTAGTTGAAGGTATCCTTTGCTTGAAGCATTTATTCTTATTTATTGAACAGGTTGCATTATCTGTCAGTGACTATAACGTATAAGTGTGTTCTATAATATAAGACATACAGACAGACAGACAGTCAGACAGTCAGACAGACAGATCGAATATTTTATTTGACTTAAACTTTTCAGTTTCTTGTCATCATCACATACATATAAACTTTTATTGCCGTATGATCATACTGAAGTGAATTCACATTCATCATTTCAACATTAAATCAAATATATCAGTATTCTAACAACATTTTTCACAACATAACAATACAATATTGTATGGAACACCGTAGAACTTTTACACAAAACATCTATGGTTTAACTAAATACTGCTTAGATAATGTTTACAACTATACAAAGATGTGAACAACACTTATGGTAACATTTGGAATATGGTAATATAACCTTGTTTCATTTTTTTTTAAAAATCAACTATAGCATTTAAAACAAAAACGGCATCAGTAATTGAACGAAATACGAACTGTGTATCACAACTTGTCGTTACTATCTATCCAATCATTAAACCTCTTGTTTAAAACTCCCATATATTCTTTAATACAATTATGCGTATAATTACTATAAACTGTGTGTGGTTGGATTAGTCGCAGACCTTTGTTCAAAACAGAGTTGTTGTCTTTTGTTGCTGAAAACCACAATGGCTAAGGTCTCAGGGTACGTTATATACCGAAGGAGTGTTGGTACAGTCATAGACGTAACTACTAAAGATAAATTATCAGTTTGAAATGCCTTTTTTTACTTCAAAGCAGAAGCCATCTACAAGCTCACTATTTCATTATTTATATACCATTCAAAAATATTTAATTGTTTATCTTTTCAAAAGTAAAACTTTCTTTTTGTCACCGTTCACTTCTAAGCCCCATTTTTTTCTGATAAAATATACAAAGTGTCAAGTTGTGCATGTTTAATATGTTTATCAGTATTAAAACAGTCATATCATCAGCAACCATAAGATAAGCTGGTCAATATAATGCTCTGTTATTTTTTTAATGATACTACCACTTACATTATTTACAAATAGATAAATGGCAAATTAAAACGTAGTTCTCCTTGTTTACACAATAGTTATAGAATATGAAATAGTCGGATATGTAACTTTAAAATACACAGAAACTTTACAACATAACGAATCTATCATATTGAGATGTTTACAATATAAAATAATGAAACACGTAATCGTTAAGTCGTTTCTCTCGAAACATCTTCCTTATATTTAGTTCTTGCATCTGCTCTCATCTCAAGATGAACGTATAAGGAACATCTGGTGAAAAAAAAAGACAAACTGCCAAGATATGTATACGTGAAAGATGGGTGGACTGACAAAGTTATCCCTAAATAGGACCCTCTTTCTTTGATAAGTTCGACACTCAAAAACGATCACACGTCTGTACATGTCTTACATGCATTGGTGGATGAAAGGTGCTAATTTTCGAAACTGTCTAATTATACATATAACTTTGTCTTAGGTTGGCTGGAGCTTATCTCATTCATTCAAATTGAGTCAAATCGATTAACGATTAAAATATTAGTCTACATACTGATAATATGTTGTCCAAAAAAGTAATCGGTTTAAACTTTGGACTTGATTTGCTTTGAAATATTGGTTAACTGCACTATAAAACTGAGTCTTCACGTTCGGATTTCCATCGATGTTTATCCTCGTGATAAACTACATTTTCAATTAAGCCTCGTTTCACGTAAACTGCTTCTAAGCGATACGATTTCGTGACTCGAGTGATAAAAGTCGTAAAAACGAATGCGTTTAACGGAAAAGACTACAATAGAGTTAAATGAATAATGATAATAAGGGTATCGGAACGATTAAAATGGCTCATATATAATTACAGTCACAATACTAATAGGCTGCATTAAATGCTGGTTTGAGTAGTGTGTAAGAGGCCTGAGGTGGGGAGAAAGAGCCAAATATATTACTTTCACGTCAGTATGTTTTCGATATGCCGGAGAGTCAACTTTCAAGTTTAGAATAAACACGATTCTATGAATATTAAAACCAATAAAATATAATGGATTAAGGCTGTTGTATCGTTGTAAACGTTATGTAATAAAGGTTGTTTTCAATGCGCATGTAAAAGGATATGTAATGAATAAGAGTTCCTAGGTTTCTTTTTATATAGAAAAAAATCACACATTACTTCAACACAACTATTTATTTCCACTTTGTTTCAATATGTGCGTTTATCGCTTTTCTATTAATGTATTATATTGATTAAAGTCTGCAATGTTCAATCCAAACTAGCATGAGAAGAGAATGATTTTTTGTGTGGTTATAGACAGCTCAGCTTTGCAAAGGACGACGAATTCTTACGAATGTCATCCCGCCAGCGATGAACCAGGAGGTTTTCTTAAACAGCGTAAAATCAGTTCAAAGAAAATAATTAGTAGGCAAGTCACGAATACAAATCGAAGTGTGATTCCTTCAGAAAGGAGAAAATTAAATCTAATTTCCTAGATATTGTTTTGACATTACAATTTCTCGATTTTGATTGGATAGGCACGACCTCAGCACTGCTGCGCTAATAAAAAAGTAGTCCCAGAGCACAAGTGCTGATAATTGCCAGGGCCTGCACAAAACGCGACTTCTTCCTCTAGAGAGTACTTCCGGTTCATTTCCGGTGTTTGCGAAACGGCTTAATCTCAGAAGACTTTCTCATAGGAAACTCGAGATAATTTTCTTAACACTTTCTCGCGTGCCACGCTGTAGTTGCGGAATCTTTTTAGCGAGTGATAGAGAACAAATCGGCAATTTTGCCCTTTTTTATCGGACACGCTTTCGTTATTCATGTCATCAATGACAGGAAGGTGTGAAAACACATCTGTCATGGTTCCGAAAAATATATCATACATGACATGGTCTGTAAACACATGCAGGCGCTAGGTCGATCCTGTAGCAGCACGTGGTCAAAGAAATGTATGTCACTCCATGAACAGATTTTTAATTTGTTCTCCTTCTCTAGAAGCCCACAGAATAAAACTGAGACATGCGCGTTTGTTACTAGTGTGATGGTAATACCTTATGCGTGAGATTATGACAAATGCTTATAGATTAAGTAAATCAGACAGATTTGTTATCTTAACAACACCAATGTAAAACATTGCAATATTGTGAAAACATTTAAATATTCATTTCAATGCAATGTTCTATTTCCTGGCATTAAGAGGTATTCAGCAGCATAAACAAGGACCCCTTAAAGATAAATAAAAAGTTAAATACACTCATTTCCTTTATTGGACTTAATCCAAATAATTAAATGCTTGCCAATGTGATATTCTCGGAAGTTGTTCTATCAGGTACATACAAAGTTACACTTACAAACTTTAATCTTTCGACTAAAGAATTAGATGTGGAAAAGAACAGCTGAAGACTTCAGTATTTCGAGAAAAAATGCGATGCTACTTCATAACTGTTTTGAGGAAAACGGAAGTGACGTCATAGCACAAATCACCACATATAGCTCCTGGTCAAAGGCGAATAAAGCGATAGCACCCCTATAAGGTCGGTTATGGAGCAGTTTCCCATAACCTTTGATATTTACACTGAACCAATTCATACAGAATGCATGCATATTTTAACCCTGGTCGTTGTGAAATAAATATAAACAAATAAGAAACAAGGAAAGAACAAAAAGGTTTAGAATTGTTTAGGCACTCTTTAATCTGTTTTATCTGAACACTTATTGCAAATGTGATTGTTTGTGTTGACAGTATACGTCAAAGGAGAAATGGTTGTTTGTCAGCGTGCGTATGATATATCTATTCGTGCAATAAAATGCCAATAAACTTGATATTTGTTAACGTCGATCTTTAATTAAAGAATAAGAGTAGGTAGAATTTGTAATTTTGCCTATTGAAAAAAACGTAAATTGCATTCAAGCCAAATGAAACTGAGATTTTGTCGACATGTCATTTACACGGGTGTATTAAAAGTTTAAGTATGCAAGGAAACTTTGAATCTTAAAATTCAATTTGGATGTCAACAACAGATATACAATCATAATAAGGTAGGCACGATATTATATTAACAACTTTTGTTTTAGGAACCAAAAGTGTAAGTTTGACATGAACTTCTTAAGTGAGAAAAGGCATCTTCATCAGACATCACGAGCTTATTAAGCAAGAAAGTGCATCTATATCAAACGTCTTTTATATATAAAGCTAGAAAGTCGATCTTCATCAAACTTCATTAGCTTATAAAGCGAACAAGTTTATCTTTGTGTAAAGTGATTAACTCATAGCGCGTGAAAATATATCTTCATCAAACGTCATCAACTTATATTTCAAGAAAGTGCTCATCAAACGTCATTAACCTATATTTCAAGAAAGTGCATAATCACTAGACGCAATTAACTTGTTTTTCAAGAAAGTTGACCTTCACCAAACATCCTTAACTTATATTTCAAGAAATTGCATTTTCATCAAACGTCATTAACTTATTTTTCAAGAAATTGCATTTTCATCGAACGCCATTAAAAAAATTTTTAAGAAATATTTCAAGAAAGTGCTCATCAAACGTCATTAACCTATATTTCAAGAAAGTGCATCTTCATCAAACGGCGTTAACTCATAGAGCGAATAAAATCATCTGCATCTAATGCGAGTTCTATACGTCATAAGAGAAGTATAATTCGAACCTATATAATACCTCACTTACAGAAATTATTCTGTACCGAACATTATAGTTTAATTATATTTCATAACTGCATGCTAGTAGTAAATATTGTGTGTAAAGCTCATATATAACATATTTCTTTTCTCCATTTAACTTGTGGTAATTTGACTAATACGAGCATTAGCATTTAGCGTAAAGTGAAATATGTATTAAGAGTTCGCGTGAGCCATAATTACCTGTCTGACGTTCGATTTTCTGAAAGTATCTAAATTATTCTTTATCTTCCTTGTACGCATGTATTTAAAAAGATTAACAGTTTTATATTTGGTCGTAACTACGGTAGCTAAATACCTTTCAGTCATATAAAACGAAAATACTACTTATTGCAAACACATATTGTAGTACGTGTATCATTTAGCTTTTTTGAAACATCAATTGAAAGCTTTTCGACCCACTGAACTATTTTCTGCCATTTTTGCTCAACTCTTTCAATGCAACACTAGCCGAATAACAGCAAAATAATCCGACACAACATTAGCCAATTATTTTTAATTTATAATGTCCCTTGGTCTTTTGTTATGCTTCTCAACCCGTTCATCAGAGACAGTCTCTGTCACTACTTTGAGCAATATATAACATTATGCATATTAAATGAGGTCCCTTGTACAGATTGGGATAATCTCCACCAACCATCTATGTAATTACTGCAGTAGAAAATTGAAATTTGACTACATGTTCCTTCATTATCTCTATCAACTACAACATCTCTGAATTAAATAACCGATATATGCCTTTTGAATATCATAAATGTGTAATCATAAATCTAAAGTAAAAAATGTTTTCTTTCACTCTAGTAATGGGCCCGTACGTTATCTATGTTTCGAAGATTGAGTTGGAAACGCGATCCTCCTCAATGACAAAGACAGTGTCGTCGGCGTAAAGGCTGTGCAGCTACCGCGGCGATGTTACATTTGCCCTTACTTTTGTTGATCGCCATTCATTTCAGTGAAGTTAATAATTCTCGTCAAGCTCTACGTGAAATCCCTGCATCCAATTTACATCCGATGATTGACATATATCTTACGTTGCCTGTGATTTATGTATGGGGCTTGTAATGGAAAAAACCTGTTTGGTTCATCAATCAGTAAAAAGACCTTGTCGGTGTTCATCAGCGTTTTATGTTTCCTCCTGATATCGATAATCATAAAAAAAACTGCATATTTAATGGGAAATTCAACAGAATACCTTCTGCAACATACAGATTATTTTATGGGTGAAAGTGCACATGTCTTCTTGTCATAAAACCTGATGTTTAAGGCGTGACAGAGGGGCGCGAAAGAGAAACAGATCTAGACCTCTGTCCATGAAAGAAAGCTGTTCACAAAAGAAAGGGTAGATAACACATAAACAGTAAATCTTCAAGCCAAACCACATTTCAAACCACAAACATAATCATTTATTCCAGCTTTGCTTTGGCGAAAGTATGTTTTAAAATAACTGAAACCGATGGAATTTGTCCAATAATTCGTTTACAATATATATCGAGTTTTATGCCACTTGCTTGGTATGTATGCTCATATAAATGAAGAAAGAGACATTTAGACAGACTATAGTTTTACTTGTCCTGCCGAAGTGGTGAATTAAGAACATCTCTCGAGAAAATGAAATTTTAAAAACATGCTCTTTTCATGTGGTGAGCTTAACATGGCTTACATTGTCCTTGGTATTTCTCAATTGATTAATGATTTCCTATTTTGTATATAAACTCAAAATCTAAGTCAAAATGTCAACGAAAAACTGACACAGCATTAGGCATTTCCAATCATTAAAATATATTCATCAATACACATTTATTGCTATATATAATCATGCTTTTTAACCAAAATTTAAAACAAGATAAACACTAGCAGTGTTTTTTCTCAACCACTTGGTATAGCTTGATATAAACAAGAGGACCATGATGGCCCTGAAGACGCTCACCTAAATATGATAGCTTTAACTCCTGGAGGCCATGATTTTCTACAGATAAAAATAATTTGAACAATCTTTTTAGAGGGTCATACAAGGAACACTTATGCCAAATTAATTTCAAATCTGGCGACTTGTCTAACGGAAGATTTTTTTTAAGTTTTCACCATATACATTTAAGGAAAACTGACTCCACCTCCTAGCGGATATTGTTTTAACAGATCAAAATAATTTGAACCATCTTTGTAAAGGGTCACACAAGGAACAAGTGTGCCAAATTATTTTCAAATCTGGCATGTAGTTTCGGAGAAAAAGATTCTTAAAAGTTTCACTATATACAGATAAGGAAACAGACTCCGCCCCCTGGCAGCCATGTTTGTCAACAGATCAAAATAATTTGAACAATCTTTGTAGTGGGTCTCAAAAGGAATATATATATATACAAATAGGGCAAACAGATTCCACCCCCCGGCGGCCATGTTTTTACAGATTAAAAAATATGAACAACCTTTGTAGAGGGTCACACAAGGAACATTTGTGCCAAATTATTTTCAAATATGACCTCTAGTTTTGGAGAAGAAGATTTTTAAAGTTTTCATTATATACAGATAAGGTAACAGACTCCGCCGCCTGGCAGCCATGTTTGTTAACAGATCAAAATAATTTGAACAATCTTTGGAGAGGGTCTCACAAGGAACATTTGTGCCGAATTATTTTCAAATCTAGCCTCTAGTTTTTGAGATGAAGATAGGAAAATAGACTCCGCCCCCCTGGCGGCCATGTTTTTTAACTTATCAACATAATTTGTGCAATCTTTGTAGAGGTTCATCCAAGGAACACTTATGCCAAAATATTTTCAAATCTGACCAATTGTTTTGGAGGAGAAGACCTTTAAAGTTTTTCCTTTCGGTTGCCATGGTAACCAGAGTTCTGCATGGAATCAAATTCTTTGAACAACTTTGAAAGAGGACCACCCAATGAGTTTTATTAAAATTGGCCAAGCCGTTTAGGAGGAGATGTCGTTTGAAGCAAATGTTGACGGACGGATGGACAAAGGCCGGTCACA